>CAUYPK010103449.1:0-12698 GCA_963574355.1 Loris lydekkerianus
TATGTTCCAGATCCATCCATGTAAACATGAAAGAGGTAAAGTCTCCATCTTTCTTTAAGGCTGCATAATATTCCATGGTGTACATATACCACAATTTATTGATCCGTTTGCGGATTGATGGGCACTTGGGCTTTTCCATGATTTTATAATTTACTTTAAAATGAAACATCTGCCTATCCAAATAAGATTAAAGTCAAAACACTGACGTGAAACAATAGTTGTATTGGGGGAAGGGAAGGGTTTTTGTGAGTGCTTTTCCTAATTTTCTTTTTTATTTCTTTTCATTTAAAAAATTTCTAATTTAATTTTTTAAAAATTTTATTTCAAATTATTAATGGGACAAATTTTTTAAATTTCTTAATTACATAGTTATTTTAAACAATTTAAAATGTAGCTATTTAAAGTAAGTAGCGCATATCTATTTCATATATGAATAACTAAAATGAGTTTTCAAATGTTTAGAATCTAGGAGCTCTACATTTTCAGGGCAATCCTAGTTCTCTTGTTTTTCTCTCAGAGAGAAAATAGAGCCATAGAAAGATATGAGCCATAGATAGATATGAATATTGTACTTGCACAGGGCCCAGAAAGTGTTTGCACTAGGTGCCCAATTCTTTGTTGTTCCATTTCCTTTTAGTCACACATGTTATCTGTGTGAAATACAATCCTACCTTAAAACCAGATAGGTATTATTATTCATAGTTTTAGATTGCCTGTCTTGGTAAGTCTGAATGAGTTTCCTGGTAAGCATGACATTGAATACTTTCATATTTAAAATGTTTCAAATATAAAATATTTTTAAAATATTTAAATTCTTTGGAGTGGTTAAAGTATCAGGTGAAGGACTGTGTGATCCTTGAGTACTTGACACATGTCATAACCTATGCTTTTCATCTATTGTCTCATCCCTCATCGTAATTATTTCCTCTTGTTGGACTTAACTATGCCTTTCACAGGACTAGTCACAATCTACAAATATATGACATACTTCTTGGTCTACTTGTCATCTCTATCTTCTGTCTCTTTTCCATTACAAAAAGCCTGTGCATCTTTTCTGTATATCAGCAAAGATGATCCAGGCCATAATAAGTTATCTGATTATTTTTGAATAAATGAATACTTTGTGAGGTAATATTTATCAATTCCCTTTTATGGATTAGGGAACTGAGACTCAGAGAGTTAAATCACATTTTAAAAATCCCATATTTACTGGAGGTGGAATTCTAATTGACGCCTATAAGCATCAGAATCTATACACTCCTCTTGTACAGCCATGCTGCTGGTTTTATATAATAAACCATTATATGGGAATTTATCAGATTCATCACAGGAGATTTAGAAGTAACTTTTTTTTTGATAAATTGAAAAATGAAAAGTTCTTTATCCTAATTTTATTTGCTTTATAGCTATTTAAAGTAAGTAGCACATGTCTATTTCTTATATGAATAACTAAAATGAGTTTTCAAATATTTAGCTCAGGAGCTTGAGACCTGTTCCTTTCTTTCATCCATCCTCCCACTGCCCACCCTCCCTCTTTGGCTGTCAGAAATGATAAATCTGTTGCATGTGCACCAGGTCCTTAGACTAAATATCCTGCTTACTCATTACTCCTGTTTCTTTGTTGAGTTTATCTTTTTCGTTCAAATATAATGATGCAAATGCTATGTTGAGTTGGGGAGCCTTTAATATGTCACTAGAAAGAACTTGATAAAACAACAGGTTTCCCACCTGTGAAAAAGCAATAACAGAGGGGATTAGTTTCCCAAGTCCAGCATGGGGCTTACTGCACTGGCGAGTTTCCAAGCTACTGAAGATATGCACAACTGACCTTGAAGGAGCCACCAAAAGCAATGGCACATGCCCCAGTAGATGTTGGGATGTTGTGTAGATTGGGACTTGACCTTTGAAGATAGATTTTTGGTTTTAGGTTATTGCTGGAATCTTTGACATTCCTTGGGTGATTAGGCTACAGCATACCCAGTACTGATTACACATTGAAGACACTCTCACGATGTCTTTGGTTTTGAAATCTGAACCTCTCCATTTCCCAAGACATAGTTTATTATTTTTTTTCCAAGACATAGTTTAATTGTATTGACTTTATTTGGGAAACTTTTCACCTCTCTAATCCCTTTTCTTCCATCTTTTCCTCCAATTCCATTTTGTTCTTTTCTTCCTTAAATCATTACCATAATCTTGGCCTCAAAAAAATCAGAATAAGCCAAAGGCAGTCTCATGAGGGATATTACTTTCATGTGTGGCCTAAACATGGCACACAAACTACTCCCTGAAAAAGAAAACAAAAACTGTACTGTCCACCAGGAGATGGAGAATATATTCACCCAAAAAGAAATTTTTCCACCATGCTTCTTGATATCCTAAACGGTCCTTAACATGATGAAACAAAATTTAAGTTTCTGTCTGGCACCAAAACACTATCCACTGGAAATAAGGAAAAAAAAAAAAAAAAAGAAGAAGAAGAAGAAGAAAAGAAAAAAGAAAACCATTCTGAGGTTCTAATTTTAAAATGCTGTGAAGATAAAAATACTTGCAATATTTTGTCCCTGAAAGTCAAAGAAGCACATTGTGTTTAGGTGACAGGGTTGGCTATGGGGAGTGGGGGAGAGGGAGAGTAGTGGACTTAGGGGGCACACGGAGGCTCTCCGCGATTGTACACATTCCAGAGTATGGATATTTGAAGAATTTAAATTCTAAAGGTGATTTCTATAGTGAGTCCGATGAAAGAACTTTTGAAATGTTGATATTTTTATATTCATAGGATGATCTCCTTTAAACTTTATTGTACTTTCACGAGAAAGTTGCAAGAACAAGACAAAAAGACAAAAAGCACAACTAACTCAAAAGAATTCTCTCTTGGGATTTTTACTTCAGCATCGCCATCTTTCTATGTGAAAGAAAGCCAATGCAAATTTAAAGGCCTCATGTGTCTATGGAAAAATCTTTCTAAGAAATCATAAATACTGTGTAAGAATTAGAGCAACTTTATCTGAAAATGTCATATATTATCAAAGTGACAGGATGAAATTTGATTTTTATGTTTTGTTCATTCATAGGTTTACCAAATATCTATAACTATCATTCTCTTGGACACTAAAGCTCAAAGATGAATTAGACTAGTTCTGCATCTCCAAGTACTTGAGAGCAGTAGGGAAGCTGACTTGTACAGAAATAATGACGATACAGTGTTGTAAGTTCTGTAATGATGATGGAGGGAGGAAGGCTGGTATTCAAAATGTTACCAGGCAGTAGGCCCAGACAAGTCAAAAGGGATACCCACCTTAATGCTGGAACAGAATGTGGGAGATCTCCTGCTAAGCCAGATATTTTCCCCTTTAGTTTTGTGTGTAGTTCCAGGGGGCTCCAGGGAAGGGGCCAGGATAGTCAGATACTAGGGAGAAGGGTGCTTCCAAAACTGACAGATTACCAGTGTGATATTGCTAATGTATATACCAGTTGCAAATCAGCTCTGGATTTGGAGCAATCATTTAATTCATTTAAAAATGAATGTCCATATAGTTCCATCACTATTATTTTAGATTGCTGTCTATTTAACTTCACCGAATACATTTCTGCAGCTGTCACTAAGCTTTGCCTCAAATGATGTATGTACCACCCCAGGGCAGGTGGGGCATGCAAAGAAGACTTTGATGGAACTCTGCTCAGCTTCAGGTTATGGATTTAAATGACTGAGCATGTGTGGATTCACCAAAGATATTACTCCTACAAAAGGGTAGTTATGTGCTACCTTTAATCTGACCATATTGCATTTCATCATTGGTTGCTGCAGTGAAATAAAAACCCTTGTCATTCAGTGAATACTTGAGTCTGTCATCAGAAAGAAAGCCTTGTCAATCTGGGCTCAAAATGTAGGCCTACTAGCCAAACTGAAGCTAGTCTTTGAATAAAAATAGAAGTTGTTCCATAGTCCTTTTTGCACGATTTCCTCTAAATTAATATTACATATTTTTGGTTGTTTTATCCAATAAGATAGGAGTAAGGAGTAGAATTAAAGAAGAAGAAATTTATTCTTTAAATACACATTCACACACACACACACACACACACACACACAGAGAACACAGAAAAAGTTCTTACAGGCATTTGGTGTTTTTTGGGTTACCACATCAATATTTCATAGCACAACACAACAAATGTTTCTGTCAGGTAACTATAGAAGACCGTTCTCTATGCTCTTCTGGAATGTAGAACTGATTTGGTAAGATGATAATTAGCATGACCAAACAAAGACTGGATATTGATTTATCCGGACTTGTGATGCAACTGGGTGAGAGTGTTCCTACTTCCCAGCAGCCCTCTCATTTCTCCACGAGGGAGGCAGAGTGTGTAGCACGCCCAAACAACTGCGCCTCACAATAGTGTGTACTCACGCTGAATGATTAGAACTCCAGGGGGATTTGTGTGCCTGCATCATGCCTTGGGCACTTCCCCTCCTCAATCCCTTTGGAATTTCTCAGCTGCAGCCATCAGTCCCAGGGGTTAGCTGAGTGTGAAAGGAGCAGAGCACATTGCTTCCATTCATTACTCCTCCCGAGTTCTTGCCACAGTTCTGAAAAGCCAATAGAACTCTGTCTCTGGCTGACTCCTTACCATGGCATCTAATATACCATTGCTCTACTTCAACCCTTAACTTCCTCAAGCCAGTGGGTCGCTATGATGATACACACTTAAAATGCCTGCCTATTTGATGTGCCACCTATCAGCTTGACTGGCATTCTTGTAATTACTTTAAAGAACCTATGGTTACTACTTTTTTAGGTACTAGAGAGCAGGTGTGGTCATCTAGTTGGGAAATTAATTATTTTCTTTTGCTTCTCCTAGAATCATGTTGTTGGAAAGATATATAGAGCTCCAGTACAATCCTTTCTTGTCACAGATGAAATGTCTAAGATTCTATGGACATAGGAGGTCTCTAGATCTCTGTCCACTGTTTCCATAGTCTCCTTATTTCTGGTATTACTCAAATCAATTACTCTATCAATTCCATTGATAGAAATTCTGAATTAAGTCATCATATGTGAGTGTAAATATTGGAAAGGATTTCTCAGGTTTTAAAGAGAATCAGTAGAAAGATATAAACAACCTCACAAGTTTGGGCTCAGTTTGATGATTTGTTGTTACAGAGTCTGTTATTTTAACACCAACTTATTATCCATTAACTGATGGAACTTTGTGGTTGTCTACAAAACTGACTTTGAATGCTTTAGATGTCCAAATACAAGAGCCAATGTTTGGACGCTTGCACTTTCAATTGTAAAAGTTTGCATCTCATCTTAAAAAAGGAAGTGCAAACTCTGCAGAGGGTCTAATTCATATTAAATGTCATAAATATGTATGTATATATACATATATTTTTTGTTTGTTTGTTTGTTCTTTTTTTTTTTTTGTAGACAGAGTCTCATGCCCTTGGTAGAGTGCCATAGCACCATAGCTCACAGCAACCTCCACCTCCTGGGCTCAAGTGATCCTCTTGCCTCAGGATCCTGAGTAGCTGGGACCACAGGCACCTGACACAATGCCTGACTAGTTTTTCTATTTTTAGTAGAGACAGACTGTCACTTTTGCTCAGGCTGGTCTCAAACTGCTGAGCTTAAGCAATCCACTTGCCTCAGCCTCTCAGAATGCTAGGATTACAGGCATGTGCCTCCATACCTGGCCTAAGTTCCACTATTCTGATATTGTTTCCAAGGCTCAAGGTTGACATCTGACAATTTAGTTAATGGTAGAGAAACATTTTATTTAATCTAGCCAACATGTGTAATAGTACCACTAACTTTTTATTCTGTAAGGCTCAAATCCGTGAAGACCATCTTTGACTTTCAGCTTCTATTCTCCTATATTCTATTAAACCTGTAAGTTTGATTATTATTATTATTTTTTTTTTTTTTTGTGGAGATAGAATCTCACTTTATAGCCTTTGGTAGAGTGCCATGGTGTCACAGCTCACAGCAACCTCAAACTCTCAGGCTCAAGTCATCCCCTTGCCTCAGCCTCTCGGGTAGCAGGGACTACAGGTGCCCACCACAGCACTTGGCTATTTTTTAGAGATGAGATCTCACTCTGGCTCAGGCTGGTCTTGAACCTGTGAGCTCAGGCAATCCATCCACCTTGGCCTCCCAAGTGCTAGGATTACAGGCATGAGCCACCATGCCTAGCCTCAGTTTGATTATTCTTGTCAAATATTACCTTCAGTGTCTTTTGGGTCACCATTTTTTAGTAGGTCCTTTATTACCTCATGCCTTAACTATTGTAAGAGACTCATAATTGACTGCTTTAGCTCCTGCCAGGTTATTCCTCACAGACTGCTTTCTTCATGTTATTATCTTACTACTATATCTACTTTGCTTTATGTCACCTATTTGAGAATTTCTTATATTTTTCTCATGCCATTTGAGGCCTTTATTAAGCTGGACTAATTATGCTTATTCAACCTTATTTTATATATATATAGTTGTGTATATATATATATTTATTATATATACAGTTGTGTATATATATTTCTATGGTACATGTGATGTTTTGATATAGGCATACAATGTGTTAATCAAGTGGGGGTAATTGGGGTTTTCATCACTTCAGGCATTTATTTATTTATTTTTTGTATTAAGAACATTCCACAATGAATCCCCAACAATAATAAAAAAACAAAAAAAAGGAGAGTCAAAAAAAAAAAAAAGAACATTCCAAGTTTACTTTTCATCTACTCTTTCAAGTCAAAGTTTAATATCTTTGCCAATGGCATTTGCAGTGTAGCATTGTACTATATATGGGCTAACATTGTCCTTTAATTGTTTTTGTTTTGCTTTGTTTTAGGAATTGCATTTCTGACAAATTCATGAGGTCTTTTGAGGAAGAAACCGACCATGTGCAACATAGTGTTGCTAGCATAAGACAATCATGGCTGTTCTTTTACTTAAAATGTTATAGTAGTCAAGAACTATTTTAGTTGTGCCCAGTTTTATCTCAGTATAAAATATTCAGAGAATTATCAAATTCAGTCAGGTACCCAGGGAATTTATTTTATTTATAGTAATCCTTTCTCATGCTGAGTATTAACAATTAACTTCAAAGCTTACCAGTGGAACTTGAGAATTGCTTAACTGATTGTGTAATGAGAAGGCTGAATATGTGGAATGATTAAACCTGATTAAGTCATATATATTCACAAATATGCATATGGATGGAAAATAGGTCATGTCAAAATGGATTAAGATCTTAATTTTCTCACTTTTGTGTCCATTCAAATATAGGTATGGAGAATCACTATTAATAAAAATTTATTCTATTGAACCTATTTTACATAAAGTTCTTTGTGTGAGAAATTTATTTTACTCATATTGTATGGTCATTTTATTCAAGACACTTTCTTTTATGTCTTCATAGACACCTAATAAGCCAGCTATTGGTACATTAAAAACAGGTAATTTTAGTAAGGAGCATAAAATAGATTTCATAGTATCAATTTCATTTGTAAGCACTGTAGTTCCTTTTATACTTACTATAGTTAATGCTTTCCTTGAATATTTTCTCTCTAATGTTATAGGATACCATAATAAAATAAAACTGTCCAATTTTTTTGAAAAATTCCTATGATAGTCAAGTAACAGAATGAAAGAACTCCAATTCTACTTTGAAATGACCCTCTCCCTCATAACCTAGAGTTGTAACCCTTGACCTTTGCCCCCGATAGTTAGTTCCAGAGCTCTTTGTCTACTTTATCAGAGGTCTTTTTTAAGGTTGATTGGCACTTGTAGTTAGGCCTCTGACACATCCAAAACTTGGCATGCTTTGAGGTTCACATCTTTGTTAGTACATAAGATGACAGATGGAAAACCATCAAAATTTTGGTATTTGTTTTCTGCATTATTTAAGGGCATAAGAATTTGTGTGTACAAAAAAAAAAAAGGCTTTTGGTTTTTTAAAAAGCTCTGTTCTACTTCCTATACAACATAGAAATTCAGCTTCTAAAGTTAAGATTGTATGTCTTGGATTGGCCTTTCTGCAGTTTCATTGGAAAATGTTTGCTCGCTGTGTGATGGATATAGCAGCAGTAAAGTGCTAGAATTATTATGAAATCATATAGGGAAACATTTTATTCATAGAAATATACTCATAATGTTTTTGTATTCTAGGGAATTTTTCTGTCAGGATGAATCTGAGATTTAACTGTCAGGAAATAACTGTGTTTATTTTAAAGGAGGCAATGAAGCTCTGTGGGGGAGGTTAGGAGATTTCAAGTATTATATTTAATGGCCAAATAGGACTTGAATAGTTTCTTTCTCTTTTCTTTTCTTTTCTTTTCTTTTCTTTTCTTTTTCTTTCTTTCTTTCTTTTTTTTTTTTTTTGGTGAAGATCACTTATTTTAGCCTTGTCTATGGGAGGCCAACCATTATCCTAACCTGCACTGCATTTTGTTCTCAGTTTAAGAAGATAATTTGACATTTTGTAGAGCACTTTTCATATATATGACATTTCCAAAGACATCATAACATCAAGCAAATTCATTCCTTAAATAGTCAAATAGCAGCTCCTCTTTAAGCTATACTTGGAAGTGTACTTTTATTTAACAACTCTATTAAAATTAAACTGTATTAAACTTGTGGTGATATTGCATGATACTGCAAGGCAATTTATATTGCAACAAGAATAAATTCAGGGATGTGTGGAAAAAAGACTGGAGAGAAAAATGTGCCAAATATATGACAAAGGAGAAAGGATTGACATTTCCATATTATGTCTTATGAAATTAAATTAAAGAAAGGAGAGAACAAAAATGATGATTGACCAGGGATTAGACAAAAGATTATGGAGACTTGAGGTTGGTCAGATTGGGAAAACCTTATGTGTTGGGCCACCAAGTAAGTAATTCCTCCCATATTTAGTATGAAAATTTATTGATCAAGGGAACTACATGATGAAGTAGGCTAAAATGATTACCATTGTAGTTGCGTGCAGATGGCTCTGAGAGAGACCAGTATGAATGTAGAGCTGAAGAGCAATGGCCCAGCTTATAGTTTCAGCAGTACAAACAGAAGGAAAGAGATATGCAAGAGTTATTTCAAAGAAAAAGAGACAAAACACAAAATTTCTGAAGAATGAGCAGAAAGAACTAAAAAATTACTTCACTATTTCTGGCTTATGTGAATGAAAAATTATTTTATGATAGGCTGGATCCTAAAAGTGATGAAAGTATTTTGACAATGGGCTTCTTTCTTAGAATATTGAGCCTGAGTTGACAGGGAGAACCCAATATGTGGAAGTTATCATTTGCAAAGGATTTAGTAGACAAATGAAAAGCATTCAAAGATGTGAAAAATGCTCATAATTGGTAATATTCAAAGAATGTTTACTTTGTGCTGGAAAGTTTCTAAATGGATCAACTGGTAACATCTTCACAAAAATGAAGTCAATGCCACAATTTATCTTATTTGAATATGAGGAAACTGAGGCAGAAAGAGCTGACAAGTGGCTGAGCCTCACTAAACCCAGGAAGACCAGCCCAGAATCCATTTTCATTACTCAGGCTACCCTGTGCTTTCAGGTCTCACATGGCAACAAGGCAATGGGGCAAAGGCAGGGATTGTGAGAAAAGATGGTCTGCTCTGGGAACTTTGTGAACTGGATTGGAGGCAGAAAACATCTAGAAGTTGCTGTTTCACCCTGGTTTTTAATTCATCCAAGTCAAGTCTCAAAGACTAAAGAGGGGCAGTAGAACCTCCACAGTTGATCACCTTCCTATGTTGACAACCTGTTTAAGTTGACCTAATGTTCTTAGACCAGACATGCACCACATGTGTGTACCATTATGGTAGGCATATTTCCTTATGTTGATCACCTTCACATGTTAACCAGTTAGTTACAGTCCCTTGGGTGGTCAACTTAAAGAGGTTCTATTGATCTCATAAGTAGCATTTCCCTTTATGTGATGCTGCTTTGCAGCATAGATACATGTGTCTTCACAGTGGCAAGACACCACCACCTCAGAAGTAAAATATCCCATTTGGTGTTCAGAATGAGTCTGAGGTAGATATTATCTACATCTTATAGATAGGTACTTTGTGGGAGAGACAAGTTCAAATATAGTTCCTTGCAGCTAAATTCAAAAGTTATGCTCTGCCATTTTGTTTTTTGTTTTTATCAGAAGAAATGCTACAGAAGTGTTGTTATTACTTCAGCTAAAAAAAAAAAAAAGAAAGTCATCTATTAAACTAAAACTTACTTATGTGACAGGTACTAAAAATGTAATAGTGAATAATACAGACAATATCCCTAATTTCTAAAAGAGCAATATTTTTCTTATTTGTCTCACTTTAAATGTTTACATATAACAGGTTAGATAAAAACTAGAGGGCACGGTATAAACACACACACACACACACACACACACACACACACACACATATATATATATATACACAGTGTGGCCATAAAGTTCACATGCAATTTAGTGAACTATAGTAAACTGTTTTAAATTGCACACAAACTTTATGGTCACCCTGTATATATTTTATTTCTAACTAATATGAAGGTACATACAATAAGGTTACATAGTTTGCATATGTAATGTTAAATCCGAGTTGCAATTGAGTGCCTCACCCAGGTAGTGTGCCGTATACCATTACATTGTACTGATTAGGTGGGAACTTACCAACCTCTTCCCCAGAATAAGAGTGTGTTAACTGAGCTTATACATAAGTCTGTGTTAATCACATCCCCTTAGGCTACATGGGTGTTTTCAGTGTATGAAGAAAGAACAGTTCCTTTTTAGCTTTGTAAAATAAAAGCTTATTAACTTTTGGCCAGTGGTTTCTCGTGATTATTTTTATATAAAATGGGAAGCTAAATAAGCCTATAAACTAAAATTTTAAACAGAAGCTTTCAGAAATACTCATGAACCCATTTCTTCTAAGCTGACTTAAAGCTATTTTCCTTAATAGCAGTTATATATATATATATATATACACACACACACACACACACACACACATATATATATATATCAGAAAATACAGTGATCTGTAGTGTGCTTAATAAATGACTCACTTTTTAGTTTTAGCATTTGTAATCCAAGAGTCAGACTGTCTGGATATATTATAAATCCCTAACACATCACTTACTAGTCCTCTCTATCATCACTTTCCAAAATTGTATGGAGATCACACAACCAGCATAAATAAATGAGATGATGTATGTTCAATGCCTAGTCCAGTGCAAGATGTGTGATGGCGCTGTAAGTATGAACCATCATCCTTGCCCTCTTATTACATTTTAGTGGTTTGTAAACCTCCCAGCCCCCACACAACACTATGGGCTCATCAGGTTATCTGGATTTTATGGACAGCAATCTTATACACACTTCTACACAAATTGCTTTAATGTTAGTGCCCTTATGCTTGTTTCACTGGATTCAGGCTTCCATGTTGCCCTTTCCCTCTGAAGTCCTCTTACTCTGATGTCTTTATCTTCCCTTTTTTCCATCACTAATTTTCAGTGTTAAGCCACTTCTGTTATGATGATTTTTACTACTGGGTGCTAATTTTGGCAATAGCCACACTACATAATTACTTTGGCACCAGCTTAAAAAAAAAATCTGGGCCGTTTACATAAGTGTAGTGGCGTATGTGGTATTGTGTGTAATTCTTCCATCAGCAATTTGGTAAAAGTTTGTGATGTCCAAAGCCATTAATGAAAACAAATCTTAGTTTCTGTTAGGCCACTTTTTGTTTTTTTCATTTTCCATGAGGAAGATTATTTCACTCTCTAGTAAATTAAAAATTACCGTTATTGTATTTGTTGAGTATGTGAAAAACTACACATCAGCTCTTGAACTTGTCATTTTTTTCTTAGTTTAAAATTTTTCTTTATCTTATAAGATCTACCACTCTAGATTCCATTAGAAATATGTCATCAGATCATAGCTGTGTACATTAGTGCAGTCGCCTGTACCCATTCTAAGATGCACCATGGATGTGGCCCCACCCATTATCCTCCCTCCACCAAAACTTCCCCCCTCCCTTCCCCTTCCTTGGCCCTTTCCCCATGGTCTTGTGCTATAGTTGGGTTATACCCTTCATGTGAAAGCTATATCTGTGTATTTCTTTTATAAACAATGCTTCACTGACAGCCTTATAAATGTGTGAGTAGATCTCTAGGGTTTATAGCTGGAAGTGTAATATACCTGAAAATGTATACCTTGTTGTGTTTCAGGGACAGTGGTTGTTATGGGTTAAAACGTGTTCCCCAAAAGATATGTTCAAGTTCTAAACTAAGATACCTGTTAATGTGATTTACTTGGAAACAGGGCCTTTGCAGATGTAACCAAGTAAAGATGAGGCCATTAAGATGCACCTTAACCCAATATGGCTGATGTCCTTAAGAAAAGAGACAAAGAACCAAAAAAAAAAAAAAAAAAAGAAAGAAAGAAAGAAAAGAGAAGAGACAAAGAGACAGAGTGCCACATGATGACAAAGACAAAGACTAGAGTGATACATCTACAAGCATAGGAATACCAAGGATTACATGCAATTCCCAGAAGCAGGAGAAGCAGGGAATAGATTCTGAGACTCCGTAAGGCACAAACCCTGCCAATACCTTGATTTTGGATGACTTACCTCCAGAACTGTGACAGAATAAATTTATATTGTTTTAGTGGGGCATGG
>CAUYPK010103450.1:0-16592 GCA_963574355.1 Loris lydekkerianus
ACTATGAGGAAAGGACCAAGGAAGGGGAAGGGAGGGGGGAGGTTTGGGTGGAGGGAGGGTGATGGGTTGGGCCACATCTATGGTGCATATTTTTATCTATAATAATAATAAAATAATAATAATAATAATAATAATAATAATAAAATTATTTGCGTTTCATTCTGAATTTTTTTAAACTGACATACATCTAAATGGGTTAGATATAAATTCAAATGGCTCAGAAAAGTATAGGAAGAAAGAAAAAATCAACTGAAATCCTACTGCCTTAAGGTAAGCATAATAATATTGTCATCACCTTTTCATATTTCTCGATGAACATAAACACATATGTACATCCTTTCATGTAAACGGCATATCATGTGCCCTTTGTGTTCTTTGTGGACACCATCTCCCTAAATAAACAATGTGAGTGTGCCTTTCTCCATTCTCATAATCGAATCTTACATAAACATTTACAGTATATTAACAGACTCTACGGTGTTATGTCATCATTTTGTAAAAATATAATTTTCTTTTATATATTTATACAAAACATACTGGGGAAATCGCCCTAATTCACTTATTCAGGCTTAGTTCCACAAATGGACCTTTACTTTGTTTATGGGTTTTTGCCATTATAAACAATATTGCAATAAATAGCATCGTGTATGTAACATATCCATCTACGCTTATTGTTTGGTGTTTTTATTTCTGTACTATTGGTTTTTCATTCTACCAGCAATGTTTATAGAGCCTTTTCCCCTCAAAACTCCTGCCTGGAGCAGGTGCTATCACTTCCCGAGACTTTTGCCAATCAGTGGTTAAGAAGTTATATTGGGGCCCTGAAAGAGTCCGCCTGTGCCCAGTGCCCTGTGCTTCACGGACAAGGCGTCATTTGCATATACGTCTCCAAATAAATTACTGTAACACTTTTGGAAAGTAACGCAGCCATTTTGGGAGTGGATAATACTCTCAGCCCACCATAAGCTCAGCCACAGGCCTAGGTGGGTCAGACAGACCCTGCTACCTCCGATCTCGATCTGCCTTCCTGGGGAAGCGCCCCCCAGAGAGTGTTAGCGCCTAATTCCTAGCATGCTGGACCGGGGAGGGGGCAGTGTGGCACGAGAGGAAAAAGAGAGAACCCTCGGCCGCAGAGCAAAGTCACGATCCACAGCGAACAAGTCCCCAGCATGGTGCGACCACTCTGGTGCGAGAGACACGGAACCCGGGCAAGCCGGGGCGGAGCAGCAGATGGGGGAACTGAGGCTGCAGGTTAGAAGCAGAGGGGGAAAGTAATTTCTAGAAAAATCCATTCACAACTCAGCAAAGGGCACCGAGGAGGGTACAGGTCTGGAACAGGGCTGAGAGGTTACTACCAGGAGTAAAGACAGGACCCCAGGGTGCCAAAAAGCCTAAAAATGTCAGAAAAGGAGAAACCCACAGGACTGTGGACCTAACCTCATCTTAGAAGGGAGGGTGGGAGCGGGCCAGGAAGCTGCTCAGCTCTGGGGAGCCTCTGTCTCCACGTGCACCTCTCCCGGATCGCTCCCCTGCTCCTGGCTCAGAGGCGCTGCAGCCCGCACGGTGACCACTGCAGAGCTGGGCGCAGCCAAAACGCCCCTGACAACTGCACACGCACATCAGCTATCCTTTCCTCCTCGTTCCTGTACGTCAATTGCTCGAAATCTATCATCTGACGTTTTTATATTCATAGAACACACCTCAGCTTCTATGACTAAAATCCATCCTGCTCATTGAAGCTGCTGCTTGAGCTCTTGCCTAGAGAAAAGGAAGCCAGTGGGGGCCTGGAACAGTCCCCAAGGTGCTGTCAGGGTCAGTCTCCTAGAAAGAACCTTAACCCCTGACATAGAGCATCCTAAGGGAATGAAAAAACTGCAAATTAAAACAAAAAGGAGAAAATATTTTCCACCATTGCTTGGCAAAAACAAAAAAAGAAAAAAAAAAAAAAAAGGCAAGATCTAGTATTAAAGGATATGGCAATATAAATATTCCTGTATGCTGTGGGAGGCCAAGGTGATTGCTACAGATACCTGGAAAGTAAGCTGGCAGTATCTACTAAATGCATGTACCCTGAGCAGTACTGTCCTATATTTTCCTGTGTATAATGCACACGTTTTACCCCAGTTTTTTAGGAAAAAATAAGGATGCACATTATACATGTAGTATGGCTTGGGAGCAGGGAGCCCAGCAGGCATCCTAGGGCTTCCGTGCCCTTCTGCCTGGGCCCTCTGGGTGCACCGGGTTCCAGTCTGAGAGGATCTGGTATCTGGTGGGAGTGGGTCACAGCAGCCTCCATCAAGCCTGCAATCAGGGGAAGGGGCAGTGGCGGGTCTAGCAAGGCCAGCTGTCTTCATGTGAGGCCTGAGGCCCAGGAGCCCCATGCAGGCCACAGGGACCAGCCTGGCTGCCTGACAGCCACGCATCCTCAGAAGTTTCTGACATGCCTCCCCGTTGTGGCCCCTAACATGGTGGGTAGGGAAGGGCTCTCAAGAGAGAAAAGAGAGTAGCTGTAGGAGGGTGGTGTGATCTGCATGTTTACAGGGGGCTTTTTCCTTCCCCAGATGTGTCTCTCCCACCCAAGAGCCAGCCACCCTCTCAAGGGACATTTTCCTAAAAGTTTGGGTGAAAAATATGGGTGCACATTATACATAAGAGCACATTATACCTGGCAAAATGCAGCACTTCTGTGAAACTATCCTGCAAATGAAAGAATCGATATACAAGTTTTATGTTCAGATATGTTGGTTGAAGGGCTACTGACGGTGACCCCCAAATGAAAACAACCTGAATGTCCATCATTAAGATGAATGATGGCATGTCCCTGTGATATACGTGGAAGGCTGCATCCCAGCCTGTCAACACTGATTATCTCAACTGAAGTGGAATTGGGAGATGGCATAATAAATGTATGGTTTAATTTGTTTATAAACTAAACAACTCACCACTTCTAGCCAGCCTAACATGATGCTGAAAATGTCACCTTTAGGGGCTACTTTTTTCTCTATTTCTAAAAGTCTATTTCTAAAATCCCTTAATACTAGGGTTGGGGGAGATAATGTTTTGGTTGCCTTTCAGCGGTGACCACAAGCTGATGGGAACATCTTTAACTAGGACAGTTAGGTGTCTGTGTGGGGAAGGTGGGAGGAAATGTCTCTGGCTCATGACCTGACATGTATCTTTGATGATGTTGACACACCTTGTCTGAAAGGAGAACCGCAAGAGAGGAAAAGATGCTGAGTGGAGGGGCTGAAGGGGCATGGACATTTCCTGCTGCCTGGCAAGCTGTGCAGGTTGCCCTCCTGGTTCTTTGAGGTTAACACTGCATTGAGTTGGCCTCTGTCCACTGGAAGCGCAGCCAGCAAGGACCACAAAGGGTCAAAGATTTAGCCTCATCAGCTGAGAGAGTAACCTTACCAGTAGGGATCGAAGGTGACAGACATGGTTTCTTGCAATTAACTTGGAGAGCAGGATAAGTAATCAGAGAAGTGTGATTTTCCTCTGCCCCAATAAAATAAAAACTCCTGCCCTTATTATAAGGAGAGTCAAGAAGGAGTTTAAGAAGACATTGGCCTGCCCCATTGACAAAGCACCAAAATAAAATATTGCTCCCACCATGACTTGAACTTAAGGGCAGAGGGTCTTTGGCTTGAATGAGTACAGGGTACAGAAAGCTGCCTTCCTCTCTCCACCCTTCATAATATGTGGACCTTTGACTTTATTAGCATTGTCCCCACTCAACCTGAAAACCGGGCTACCGGGCTTTACCGCTCCAGTATGAAGACCTTATAAAGCCTCTTTAAGGACAAAGCTCACCCATTCCTCAGTCCCTGTCTCTCCTTTCTGGGCAGGGAAACAAAGAGAAGCCTGCCCCCAATAGGGCAGTCTCTGCCCCTGGGTTAGTAGGATATGAGCTGCTTGACTAGTTTTTTTCTCTAAGTTGTTACACTACCTAAGGCTGCAAGTTTCATACAAGAACAGATTATAATAAATATTAAGTAGAGTGTAGATTTTATCTTCTCTATCTAGAACAACTCAAATAACTTTATATATGTTTTAATAAATACCATTGTTATCATTATATAATTTTATTTATAGAAACATATAAATACATAAACACACTCTTAACCAATCAGATAAATAAATCTGTGAATAATTCACAGACTTCAAATCACCATGTATATGACATAAGACAGGTTTAAGACCAGCCTGAGCCAGATGTAGCATGAATAAAATTCTAACATGTTGCTGAGAACATATTATCATCATTTGTTCATTTTTCTGACTCTTAATTAAGAGTTACAAACTACCACCCTTCGATATTAAACAATCAATGGACTATGTATATGATAATAGAAAAAAATACATTTACTAATTCAGCAAAGAATTTATTAGAATGCCAGAATCTAAGTATCAGGTTTACCAAAATAAATAAGACAAAACCTCAAAGAGTTGACCAATGAGGGGGACATATAGATGGATATAGAGTTACCAAACATACAATGGAGGAATATCTAGGAGCAGAGAGGAAGGAGGACCCAACTGCCTGGGGTGGGAAGTGGAACAGCAGAAGAGGATGTGCTGGAGCCCAGTCTCAGATGGAGGCTCAGGTGCATGGAGGGTGGCAGGGTGCTGGGGTGTGCGGCATGGGGGGAACCCCAGGCACACAGGCAGATGGATATGGCAGCTAGTGAGCCTAGAGGACAGAATGACTCTGAGGAAACAAAGTTAGAGTCAGCAGATGAGGTGCCAATTAAAAAGTGAGATCCTAGTCAGTATGCTAAAACGTCAATAGCTGGAGCCCTGCAGAATAGAAAAGCAGAAATGCTCGCAAATGAGGTGAGATTTAAATTTCAGTGCTCTGTTTTCTTAATTCTAAGATACCTCATTGATTTAAATAGCACCTCATTTGTAAAACATAAGACCCAAGAGTTGAGAAATGTTAGAATATGAAATGGCTAGAAGAACACAAACAGCTAGAAAGTCTCACCCAGAATGTAAATAGATAACTAATAAAAATGGCTTCTGCTTTGCCTTGGAGTCAACATCAGTCTAAGTAAAAGCTTCCACTACATTCCACATTTTCAGGCTAGTTTCCAAGCATTTCAAGATCAAAGAGCCTTTTAAGTTGATTAAGTCAGTTTAGAATCATTAAAAATCGGGGGCACCTGTGGCTCAGTGAGTAGTGCACCAGCTCCATATACTGAGGGTGGTGGGTCGAACCCAGCCCCCGCCAAACAGCAACCAAAAAAAAAAACAAAAAAACAGCCAGCCATTGTAGCTGGCACCTATAGTTCCAGCTACTCGGGAGGCTGAGGCAAGAGAATTGCCTAAGCCCAAGAGCTGGAGGTTGCTGCGAGCTGTTACGCCACAGCCCTCTACTGAGGGTGACAAAGTAAGACTCTGTCTCTAAAAAAGAAATTGATATAGTTTCCACTTAAGGATGGGATGGAGGACCATTCTGGAGACCACTGACCCGTGCTAACTTAGTTCTTAGGTCTTTAGGCATAAACAGAAATTCTGAGCCGCCTGGGTTCTACTCCTGCTGAACCAGATGAAGAGTCTTCTGCCCACTTCTCTGCATCTTTTACTCTGGCTTCTTCTTTCACATCTATTTGCTTGAAAGATGTTTCTATCCTTAACTCTCTTCTCTTTATATACCACACAGTTTCCCCAGGTGACCTTGGCCATGCCCACAGCTCCAGCTAAATCTCTCTGCTGTTGATGTTCATATTTAAGTCTGTCCAGCCCAGACCCCACCCCTGAGCACCAGACCCCATTTCCGTGCAGATGTTGCAAAGGCACCTCAAAGTCAGCATGTTTAAAACTGAGTCCATTGTTGCTTCCCTACCTGCCCCTAAATATTCCTGCTTCAGTGTTCACTGTGTCCATAAATAGACCCTTCTTCCAGCAAATAACCCAAACTGTATATCTAGGATTTTCTCAAGCTGCTTTTGCTCCTAAGCCCCCACCTCCAACCAAATTTTGTAGACATGGGCATGGTGGCTGGGCACAGTGGTTCATGTCTATAATCTCAGCACTCTGGGAGGCCGAGGTGGGTGGATTGCCTAAGCTCACAGGTTCGAGACCAGCCTGAGCCAGAGTGAGACCCCATCTCTTAAAAATAGCTGGGTGTCACGGTGGGCACCTATAGTCCCAGCTAGGCTGAGGCAAGAGAATCACTTGAACCCAAGAGTTTGAGGTTTCTGTGAGCTGTGATGCCAGGGCACTCTACCAAGAGCAACAATGTGAGACTCTATCTCAAAAAAAAAAAAAAAATCTATAGACTTGATTATCTCTCCTAATGGTCTTCAGTCCATCAGCCCACCTCTGCCCTCTGCTCAATAACTCTCAACCAGAGTGGTGTCCCTCCACCAGCCCCCAACAGTTCCTCCTCTGCTGCAGTCCCCAAGCCCCAGGCCTCACATTGGTACCAGTCAGGGTCTGTCAGGAATCAGGCCACACAGCAGGAGGTAAGCAGAGGGCAAATGAGTGAACCTTCATCTGTATTTACAGCCGCTCCCCATCACTCACACCACCGCCTGAGCTCTGCCTCCTGTCAACATCAGTGGTGGCATTAGATTCTCAGAGGAGCACAAATCCTACTGTGAACCATGAATGTGAGGGACCTAGGTTGCGTTCTACTTATGAGAATCTACTGCCTGATGGTCTAAGGTGATGGTGACATGTGCTTAAATCATCCCCAAACCATCCCCCCACTGGTCCATGGACAAATTGTCTTCCATGAAACTGGTCCCTGGTGCCAAAAAGTTTGGGGACCACTGTTCTACTGGCTACTCAGGCTGCTTCCTAAAGTACAAATTTATTCAGGATGCCACCTGGTTTTATATCCTTTATTGACTTCTCTTATCACCCCTCAGCATTTTATCCCAAATCCTTGTATGCAGCACATAAGGCCTTCCATGAACTATCCCTGAATTGGTCCTCTCCTTCTAACATTATACACACACACACACACACACACACACACACACACACACAAAACGTTCCAGTCATTGATGGGAAAAATTCTTTGGTCTCTCTGGAATGCACTCCCTCCACCCACTTTTTCTATCAAATTCCTCTTCATCCTTTAAGATTCGAGACTCACCCTTCCTTCACTCTCCCATGCAGATCAAAGGTAGCTAGATCTGAGCTACAGCAGCCTCTCTGCCTCTCTGTATCAGCACATCCACAGCCTTCCCCACTATGTAGTTGTTTCTTTGCCTATTTGTCCACACCACTAGGCTGGGGGTTCCTGGGCAGAAACTGAGGCTTTCACCCCCCAAACTCCCAGTCCCTTCCTCAGTGCCTAGGGCATATAAAGAAGCCCTGTAAGTGTCAATTGAACTAGGCCTCAATCTTCATGAGTTTGGATTAGGCAATGGTTTCTTAGATATGACACCAAAAGCACAAACATAACAAGAACTAACAAATAAGTTAGACTTCTTCAAAATTAAAATATTTTCTGCTTCAAAGGATACTATCAAGAAAGTGAAAAGATAGGCCACAAAATGGGAGAAAATATTTGCAAATCATATATCTGATTTAAAAAAAAAAAACGGTATCTAGAATGTATAAAGAATATTTAGGCTCGGTCCCAGTACATCAGTGGTTAGGGCACCAGCCACATATACAGGAGCTGGTGGATTCAAACCTGGCCCAGGCCTGTTAAACAATAACAACAACTGCAACCCCCAAATAGCTGGGCATTGTGGCAGGTACCTGTAGTCCCAGCTACTTGGGAGGCTGAGGCAAGAGAACCTCTTAAGCCCAAGAGTTTGAGGTTGCTGTGAGCTGTGACACCACAGCACTCAACCCACAGGTGACATAGTGAGACTCTGTCTCAAAAAAAAAAAAAAGAATATTTACAACTGAATAAAAAGACAACCCAATTTTTAAAATGGACAAAGGATCTGAATAGACATTTCTCCAAAGAAAATGTATAAATGGCCAATAAGCACATTAAAAGATGCTCAACATCATTAGCCATCAGAGAAAGGCAAATCAGAGCAGCAATGATAAACCATTCCATACACACTAGGATGGCTATAATCAGAAAGGCAGATAATAACAAGTGCTGGCAAGCATGTAGAGAAATGGGAGCCCTCATACACAGTGGGTAGGAATGTTAAGTGGTGCAGTTGCTTTAGAAAACATTCTGGAAGTTCCTCAAATGGTTAAACACAGAGTTACCATATGATCCAGTATAATTTTTTTCCTATTACTGCTATAACAAATTATTACAAACTTGGCAGCTTAAAACAACATAAAATGATTAGGTTATACTTCTGAATGTTATAAGTGCAAAGTGAGTCTATATTCAAGGACTTAGCAGGGCTATGTTCCTTCTGGAGTCTCTGTGGAAAATCTGTGTCCCTGTTCCCTAGGAAACCTTTTAGAAACTGTTCACATCCCTTGGCTTGCAGCCCCTTCCATCTTCAAAGCTAGCAATAGCTGGTGAAGTATTTCTTATATTGCATCATTCTGGCTCTTCTTGCCTTCCTCTTCCATCTTTTAAGAAACATTTGGGTTACATCTAGGTAATACAGAATAATCCCCCTTTTTAATGGCAAACTGATGAGCAAACTTAATTCTACCTCATACATAATTTCATGTACAATTACCATTGGAAATAACATATTCACAGGTTCCAAAGATCAGGTAATGAACATTTTGTGGGGATTGTGGAGCAGCAGGCACCAACTCAGCAATTCCATTCTTAGGCATATATACCCAAGAGAAATAAAAACACATGTCCACACAGAAAGTTGTATAAGAATGTTCATAGCATCACTAGTCATAATAGCTAAAAAGCAGATATTACCCAAATGTTCATCAACTGATGAATAAAATGTGGTACATCAACACAATGGAATAACACTTAGCCATAAAAATCAGTGAAGTGCTGATGTATTGCAACATGGCTGAACCTCAAACATGTCATGCTAAGTGAAGAAGCCAGTAGCAAAAGACCACATACTGTACAATTCCATTTGCACATGTCCAGAATAGGCAAATCCTTACAGATAAAATGTAGTTGCCTAGGGCTAGAGGGTAAAAGGATTAAGGGGAAAGGGGATACTAATGACTACAGGAATTCTTTCTGGAGTAATGGAAATGTTCTCAATTGCAGTGATGGTTGCACAACTCTATGAATGCACTAAGAAACACTGAATTGGATGCTTTTCTGAAGGGGAGATTTGTATAAGTGAATTATATCTCAAAAGGTGAGTCAGTATGTTTCTGAAGGTGCGGGGCACAAAAATGAGAAATTCTAATACATATTCAATTCTACGTCCCAGAAAGCAGTGACTTTCAACCTGTGTGCCACAGCACACTGGTGTGTCATGACAGCATCTTAGGTGTGCTGTGAACATTTTTAAAGATCATGAAGTTATTTTTTAAAGAAGTTTAAAGCAAAGTCAATGCATTTTTTTTTTACTCTTTTTTTTTTCTTTTGATGAACATAATTGAAGTGTGCTGTGGAAGTTTATAGATTGAAAAAAAAAAAAAGGTTGAAAACCTGCCTTAAGGATTGCTTTTAGTGACTGCTTTTCAGGGAATATAGTCTCCCAAATAAGTCAGGGTATAAAAACAGTTGGCACAGAAATGTGTCTGACACCTCAAACTCAGCCCCAGTTTCATGCCTCGCAGGAACCTACATGACTCTCCTACTGGGATAGGCTTCCTACTCCCTGGAAAATCACGGAACAGGGCAGCATTAAACATATGAAGTTCTGTGCTTTGAAAGATCGCCTATCTTTTTCTTTCTCACACACACATGCACACCCACACAGACAGAGAGCCCCTTTTCTACTAATTCTCCACGGGCATCATAGTGTGGGTACATTCTCTCTCTGTCTCCTCTGTTCACTGTTCAGTAAGCAGCTTATTGATTTCACTAAGAGCAAGCTTGTCGTTAATTCCTAATAACAAATCACAAGCATAATTAAAACCCAAACCTAGGATAGCCAATTCTCTTACTTACAAAAGAGCTGAACTATAAAAATCTTTCAGAAACTAAAATAATTATTTGAAAAGTTTTAAATCCACTGACTCACAAAAAGTTATCAAAGTAAAGCAAAACAAATGTCTTGAAGATTTATTACAAGAAGCCAATCAGTTGTTCTCTATTTTCAGAGACTTACTTGGACAAGAGATAAAAGAACTAGATTGCATCCAAGATAGTTTTTTAAAAAATAACAAGGAATATTTTGTCCTTAAGAATGAGCAGCCCTTATAATAAGTTTTCAGGAAATGTTATGAATTCTCCCTTCATAAAGGGTAGTATCATTGTAGCACTAGAGCTTAGATCTGACTGACTAACAAAATAATAGCTTAAGCAAGATCATTGTAGCACTCGAGCTTAGATCTGACTGAATAACAAAATAATAGCTTAAGCAAGACCAAGATGTCTTGTAGTCTCATATAAAAAACCCAAGAGACAGTCTAGGGCTGGTTATGAGGGCTCTGCCCCACAAAATCCTCAGCGTTTTTCTAGCTCATAGTTCCACCATCTCAAATACCAGGCCTCATCCTCATAGTCTAAGGTGGCAGCTAGAGCTCCAGCAAACACATATGTATTTCAGGCCCCAGTATAGAAGAAGGGATGAAGCAGCTGGAGAAAGGACAGCCAATGTCAACTGTCTTTAAGGAAAAGTCCAGGAAGGTGTCATGTGACACTTTGCACCAGTCACATGACCACACTGGTTGCCTTTCTTCTGAATCACCACATGCCCACCTAAAAACCAGTGTTTCCATTGTTATATAAAGAGTGAGAAAGGACACTGGAAAACATCCCACAGTCTCTACCACTGTCATCAACCCTTACCTCTTTACACTACACAGACCCTTCAGAAGGTACCTTTTAAAAATAAAATTTATTAAGAGACTGAAAGGCAGAATGAGGAATTTTTCATATGTTGTACACTTTGAGGTACATTTTTACCTTCATTCTTCTACTTTAGTTTTGGGAAAGGATGCAATGATCTTAGCCCAACAATATCCAGAATCTTATCAAATAAGAACAGGATACACAATTCATAAACAAAACTATAAAACAAATAGATAAGCAAACAAATAAAGAATCCTTTCTGCCAACACATCCCTACTGAGGCAGTCCACATATGACATTGGACAACCACTTTGTGAGTTCCTTTGCCAACTCTGGTGGATTTCAGCCTGACTCTGTGGGTAGAACCCATGCTCTTAGATTTTTTTCATCTGCAATTGCCCAATTAGGTCAAGACTATCAAACAATCTATAGGCACAGTGAAGAAAGTGGCCTTTTGTGACCTCTCCAGTCCTTGGGTGAGTTTGATTTAGTTTAAATTAAGCTCTTTTAAATAAAATGTAAAAGGCTTTCCTTGTACTTATAACATTGTTAAATGAATTAAGTTATAATGAATACTTATGGTATCTTAAAATGAATTAAGATGTAATGAATACTCATGATATAATAAATGATTGATACCAGAGACAAATACATATTTCATTTTCAGAAACTACACACTATTTTAAACAATGACATATAGTGATACCTAAATAGTCATGGTGCAATTATTCCATGAGATTATCATTTAGCTCTTTGCCAAAGTTAATTGACTCAAATGTCTGTGAAATCATCTTCATTCTGCAGAGAAAAGATGACAACACAGGTGCCACCTGCAGTTCTGTGTTGGAGGGATGATGATCAGAACTATCAAATCACGAGGCCTCCAGAACACATTTTTGCCTCTCCACATTCTCACTACATCACTGCATCTGTGTTCACATCCTTATCTTTTGACTGAGATATGGTGCTCCTGACTCCCCATGTTATCTAGGACCTTGGGCCACCCTATATAAAAAGAAGACTCCAGTCCCACGGCCCTGCCCAAATCGGTTTGTTGAAGAAAGAGAAATTCAAAGACTTTATGAGAAACTTTAGCCAGTGCTTTGGAGACATGGAAATGAAAAGGGGCCAATTTCTGGGAATTTGAGGGAAGAAGGAGGTAATCTCAGCCCAGAAGAACACAGAGAAGACATTCAATTCAAATCAACAAGGCAGATATTCCCATGCCTTGGTTGAGATGGTGGTCACAAGAAAAGCTGGAGAACAAGGGGCCCAGGATGCACCAGGGCTGTCAGAAAAGCAAATGAGCCTTGACTGAGTTAAAAGTGACTTTGGCAGAGGGCACCCATGGTTCAGCGCTGGCCACATGCTCCGGCGCTGGTGGGTTCCAACCTGGCCCAGGCATGCTAAACAACAACAAAAAATAGCCGGGGATTGTGGCTAGAGCCTGTAGTCCCCGCTACTAGGGAGGCTAAGGCAAGAGAATTGCTTGAGCCCAAGACCTTGAGGTTGCTGTGAGCTGTGTCTACCTCTCACTCTACCGAGGGT
Source organism: Loris lydekkerianus (assembly GCA_963574355.1). Taxonomy (NCBI): domain Eukaryota; kingdom Metazoa; phylum Chordata; class Mammalia; order Primates; family Lorisidae; genus Loris; species Loris lydekkerianus. Next base: position 12,383 of record CAUYPK010103450.1, read on the forward strand.
GACAAAGTGAGACTCTGTCTCAATTAAAAAAAACAAAACAACAATTGGCTTTGTCCATGAAGTGCCCACTATCAGGGGGTCTTTGGGTTCCACCAAGCCATTGAGTTTCATTCAATCCATAGGCCTCACTAGGCATCCGATTAACTCAGAAGGGTCCAACATAAGAAATCTCAAGCTACTGGGGAGGCATCCAGCACATCTCTTGGCAGGATGCCTGTGGTAATCCAGCAGTTAATCTTCTTTCTCATCTCCTGCATCCCATGATTACTCTTTGGCAGCCCAGGTGATAGCTTAGGTACAAGGAGGTGAGAGCATATTAGTGCTTGTGGCAACCATCTCAGCTTAGAAAGCTCATAGGAGACTAGAGCTGGGCTCTGAGCTGGAGCCTCCTCTTCAGCTGTTCCATCTCCTGGAGACCCCAAGTGTCTGTGCAGCAGCCTCTGTCACCCTGTGACCTACAGGTACTGGGAGATCTGTAGGAAGGACACCAGGACATCCTGGGAGCTGGGAAATGGGTTTACCCACTTAAAACAATGAAGGCCAGGGGCAGAGTCAAGATGGCTGACTGAAGCCAGCTTTCCACAGAGGCTCCCGTTCAAAAGGAGAGTTAAAGGACAGAAATTTAGCAAGGAACCTGGTGGATTAGAGTTGTGCCAAGAGAGAAGGTTGAAGAACGCACATCAACCCTGTTGAGGTGAGCTGGGACCTCAAGGATACAAACAGAAGGTACAAAATCCATTGCCAAGCAGACAGGAGTCCCCTCCCCCATTAGAATGGCTTAGAGTACTCCATACAAACAAGCAAGCAGAATCCAAAGGTCCTTTCATTATATCCCACGGGAGAGACCCTCTAAAAACTGGACCTACATCCCTACCAGGGTGCCAAGGCGCTCTCCTGCCAGGCATAAAACTGTATAAAACTGTACATAGTCTCTGCCTGCAATTCTGAACTCCCAGCGCTCCCCTCCACTCTCATTCTGAGGTCTGGAAGCCTGTCCCCCAAGAGTCCAGATTCTTGGGTATTTTCTCAAGAGGTGTGGATAGGGCATGGACTGCTGCTGGTCAGTGCTGATTCTGTGGCACAGGATTGAGGAGAGGATGGTTGGCTGAGAGTAAACCATACAGGAGCAGCGGTGCCCAGAGGCACAGAGCAATAGCCACTTCAGCAACAATAGGGCTCACCCCTGGATATCCTGGAGTCACATCCCCTGTCTCTCTGGACAACCAGAGGAGGCTGGGCATCTTCTACAGTGGCAGCCACTGGTGCAACAGATCTGGGACAGAAATGCAGGCCCTGTGAGTAAAGGGTTTGCCTGAGGTAGTACCGGCTTGGGCGGAGCACGGGGACTAGAATATGCACCTGCAGAGCCGGCAGATTCCCAGGGTGGGGCTGACCCAGAAGACCGTTTACTGAGCCTGGGATGTACCAGCCCTCAGAGGATCATTAATCAAGACAAAGGAGGGCAGGCAGAGGCTGGAACTGACAGCTAATTGTGCTGTGAATACAAATTACACTGAGACTGGGCAGCAGCACAGACAGGGCCTGAGGCACAGGTTCTGTGAACTCAAAATAGCTTCTCTTCTGCAGGGGAATTTAGCTGGGACAGAAACAAATTCCACAAATTTGTTCTGTTCTGTCAGTAACATAAATCAGGGACAGGGCTGGAACTGAGTGAAGAGCCCCAGCCTCCATTAAGCACCTGAGGTTGTCAGGCCTCACCTCCCCCTGCTGGACAGTGGTAGAGAGCAGCAGAGTGGCTGAGGAGACATAGATCTCCCTGTGATTCAGGCAGGTACAAACCCCAGGAGTATCTGCTCAATGGAAGAAACTGGTTCACAGCCCTGTGGGGTTATCAATGACTGGGTGTGACAGAGGTGCAAGGTGGGGAAGGAGGCATCAACCTTCCCAGACTAATCTATTTGATGGGTGGGTCCTCCTGACCTCACGGAGCACCAGAGCAAGTCATATTTGAGTTGTCAGTGGACCCCTGTTATCTAGTTGCCAGAGACCTTTTAAACTCTCCCACCTGAGACAGGTGCTGACTGAGACAATTGATTTGGACCTCTTGAACTGAGCCAATCACCCGAGGACTATCCAAGTGGTACCCTGGGTGTGTGCTTATGGGAAGGTTTGATTTTCCTTTTCCAATTGTTGCCTGTGGGGGGCAGGGTGACTTAATTATTGCTATTTCTCCACAGCTGAGATTTCAATTCAGAGTAACTGATTCACTAGGGTCAGACAGAGACCAGCTGAAAACAAGACAGAACCACTTAGCCCCACCACACCAAGCAGGTCCTCAGTTTCTCAGGCCATGGCACTGTAAAGGTCCATGGCAAAGCTCCAGGGGAAAAGGTACAGAAACCAGTCCCAGCTTTTAGGCAAAGGGCTAGTTAATCACTACTTCTGGAGCCCCCAAACCAACTTTACTTTATCCACTCATCTAGTCAAATGGTGTAAAATAATCATGGGGTGGAATCAGCAGAAAAACTCTGGTAACATGAATAACCAGAGTAGATCAACTCCCCCCCCCACCAAGGAAAGATATGGCTGATGTAACTGAAGATCTCATTCATAAACACATGGCTGAGATGTCAGAAATTGAATTCAGAATTTGGATTATGAAAAAGATTAATAGAATGGAAGAAAACTTGGAATTAGAAATTTGAGGAGCAATTCAAAAGTAGTCTCAAGAATTCAACGAATTTAAAGACAAAATCACCAAAGATTTTGACACATTGAGGCAAGAATTTGCAGCCCTCAAAGATCTGAAAAAATACAGTAGAATCCCTCAGCAACAGAGTGGAGCAAGCAGAAGAAAGGATTTCTGACATTGAAGACAAAGCTTTTGAACACTCCCAAACTCTCAAAGAGGAAGAGAAATGGAGAGCAAAAATGGATCATTCTCGGAGAGGTCTGGGATAATTCAAAGAAGGCTAATATCAGCCTCATAGGAATCCATGAAAGTGATGAAGTAGCTTCACAAGGCACAGAGGCTCTTCTCCATGAAATTATGAAAGAGAATTTTCCAGACATGCCAAGAAATTTAGAAATTCAGATAGCAGACAGTTTCAGAACCCCAGCACGACTCAACCCGAATAACACATTCCCCAGGCACATCATAATTAACTTCACTGAAGTTAATATGAAGGAGAAAATTCTGAAAGCAGCCAGATGTAAGAAAACCATAACCTACAAAGGGAAGGATATTAGAATGACTGCAGATCTCTCTGCTGAAACCTTTCAAGCCAGAAGAGGGTGGTCATCGACTTTTAATCTCCTAAAATAAAATAACTTTCAACCCCGGATCCTGTATCCAGCTAAACTGAGTTTCAATTATGATGGAGAAATTAAATACTTTAATGACATTCATATGTTGAAGAAATGTGCCATAACTAAACCAGCTCTTCAGGATATTTTCAGACCTATTCTCTATAATGACCAGAACAATCCTCTACCACAGAAGTGAACTCACTCAGAAACTTTTGATCAAACTCCAACTTCCACAGTGCCAAAAGGATTAAAAATCCTTTCAAAAAGGACTTTCAAAAAACTTGATACCCAAAACTTTACCAGGCTTATCAATATTCTCCATTAATGTGAATGGCTTAAACTGTCCTCTAAAGAGGCACAGGTTAGCTGACTGGATACAAAAACTCAGGTCAGATATCTGCTGCATACAAGAATCTCATCTTACCTTAAAAGATAAATATAGACTGAGAATAAAGGGATAGTCATCCATATTTCAGGCAAATGGAAATCAGAAAAAAGCAGGTTTTGCAATCTATTTGCAGATACAATAGGCTTTAAACCAACAAAAGTAAGGAAGGATAAGAATGGTCACTTCATATTTGTTAAGGATAAAACTCAATATGATGAGATTTCAATTATTAATACTTATGCACCCAACCAGAATTCACCTCACTTTATAAGAGAAATTCTAACAGACATGAGCAACTTGATTTTCTCCAGCTCCATAATAGTCAGAGATTTTAACACTCCTTTGGAAATAAGAAGCTGACCAAAGAAATTTTAGATTTAAATCTAACCATCCAACATTTGGATTTAACAGACATCTACAGAACATTTCATCCCAACAAAACTGAACACACATTCTTCTCAGCAGCCCACGGAACATACTCTAAAATCGATCACATCTTAGGTCTAAACTCAGTAAATTTAAATGAATAAAAATTATTCCTTGCATCTTCTC
>CAUYPK010103451.1:0-15171 GCA_963574355.1 Loris lydekkerianus
TCCATGGGCCATGGTGCTCTCCCATAAAGCACTGTTCCTGCTTTTGCCAACTCTGGTACAACACACTAGTGCTAATACTACAGTCCTTGATTTGCCAGTATAGGCTGGATTTGTGGTTGGCTTGGTGAGACCAGCTCTCTCGTGCTGTTGTGCTACAGTTTGTTTGAAGAACTCAGTGCTGAGCTGCTTGAACCCAATATCTTAATAAATTTTGGTGTGTACTATGAAAAAAAAAAAAGATAAAATAAATGAAGTGGTATTCATTTCTTCTATTTTGACAGAGAAAAAGGAAAAAAGAACATAAGAATCAGAGAAAGAAAGCCAATAAAAAATTTTGTTTTAAAAATGTCTTTTGTTAGCATGGCAACCAATAAAAGGCAGAAGCTTCTGTTGATCACTGGACATTGTATTTTCTAATCAAAATACATTTTATTTCCAGTTGAACTTGTAGGTAATGTGCTTTAAAACAGCAGTCCCAAGGAAAGCAGTACCTTTCCTAAAAGCTTTAAATTCTAACAATGAACATCTCTACTGAAGGCAGGTAGCAGCTGAGACTGCTGTTCTTACCCAAGAAAGAAGTAAGAGTTTCTCAACGCTACACTCATCAGCACCTTCCCTTCTTCTACAGGTAATTTTTAATACACAATTTCTGTGGAGTAAAGATTTCAGCCTAGTAAATAGCAGCTAACATCAGTGTTTGTTTCTATTTTTTAAGATGACTAATTCAAAATTAACTTTTTTATTAGCAAAACATTTGTATTCTCATTGAAAAGAAAATGGAAACTAATTTAGTCTTTGCTGACTTGTACAGTTGTTTTATTTTGTGCTAAAATGTTAAAAATGTTATACTTTTTTAAAAGACAGGTATTCTTGAGATGAGAATATTTGTGAAGAAATAAATGCTATAGGGCAGCACCTATAGCTCAGTGGGTAGAGCACTGGCCACATATACCGAGGCTGGTGGGTTTGAACCCGGCCCGGGCCAGCTAAAACAACAATGACAACTGGGACAAAAAAAAAAAAAAATAGCCGGGTGTTGTGGCGGGTGCCTGTAGTCCCAGCTACTTGGGAGGCTGAGCCAAGAGAATCACTTTAGCCCAAGAGTTTGAAATTGCTCATAAAAATATTATCATTTAACATAATGATAATAGTATTTTTAATATGGTTGTACAGCATCTAAAGAATTCTCAGTACCTGATACAGTTATGAAATATGATACCCATTGGACCTTCACCATTCAATGCAACCTTGTTTAAGTTCAAGCTTAAGTGTGATACAACTTTGTAACTAGCTCTAGCCTTTGTTTGAGATGAAGTGCTTTTGGTGTCATCCAGAGCTGTAAGACTACATACACTTCAAAAGATCCCAAAAACCTGTAACCTTTCTTATACCATGACTTTAGAAAACCATTTTTGAATACTTTGGATATTTTTCTTTTCTTTTTTTCTGAGGAAAAGACCTTAAATCTGTGTTCAGGATTTACTGGGGAAAAAAAAAAATAGGGGGTGAGGGGGAAGAAAATCCAATTCTTGCATGACAATTTCCATTGTAACTCAAGCTTGACCATTTCTAACCATATCAGAGTTTCCATGATTTTAATTTATGCCACATGCACCGTATGTTTTATCTGCTGGAATAGAGAACACCGCATGTTCTCTTTCTCTCCATTTAAAAATTCATAGTAGATGACAAGAAATTTTAAAAGATATAAAAAAGTAAATTCTTATGATTTGAATAGATTCTTAACTGTAACTTCTTTACTGCGATCCAGATCTACATAGAGTGTCCATAAAGTTTGTGTGCAATTTAAAACTATTTGCATTACAGTTTCTATCCTACATTACTATTTTAAATTGCACACAAACTTTATGGACACTCTGTATTTTCAACTGCCAATAAGAGGTGTCTGTAGCCTGTCCTTAAATAATTTTAAACATCTATTAACCTCCATCACACCCTGAATTTATCTTCTATGGAAATGATAGTGCCTTCTGACTCCACAACCCTGGAATAGCCATGCTTCTCTGAATATGAGGCGGGAAAGAAAAAGGGAACTAACATTTCCTGAACTCTTTCAGTCACTTACACACTCATTCATTCATTCTGCTGATATTTATTAGGCATCTGCTACCTCCTAGGCTCTGCAGGATATGAGGACAGACATGTAGGACACATGATGGGCAATAAAACATAGAAGATACAGACATGGAACAAAAATCCACACAGAGCGTGTCATACATGATGTGCGCTACAAAAGTAAAGTCCAACGAGGCTGCGTAATGCGAATGTATGATGTCATGCCCTGATCTAGTGTGGCCTCCAGAATCCTCTGAGGAAGTGACAGGTAAGCTAGAAACCTGAAAGATGAGCTGTCATCGCCGGGGCAGGAACTGCATCTTTATGAGACAAAGAAGATGAAGTCCATGAAGGACCCTGGGAGGAGCACCCAGGATGTGGAGGAAATGTGGGAGAAAGGGGAGTCAACAGGGCTTAAAGAAGGGTATCTCCAAAAGAAAGGGAGGGCAGTCCTCCGTGTTACATAGCCCTCAGAGCTCAAATGAGTTAAGAGAGAAAAGGATTCACTGAATTCAGTTGTCAAGAAAATGACTAGACCCTGAGCAAAAGGGAGAACAGGAATTTGAAAGGCAGAAGACTTCATCCAGTACACTGGAAGGAAAAGGGGAGGGACGTGGATGTTGACAGGTATATATGTGTTGATGGGATGATGACAGAGTTCCTTCCAAGGTTTTTACTTCTTCCTCGAAGGAGAGGCCAAGTCATCAGCTATGGGAAGTAAGGGGCTAAGAGTCAGAATGAGAGGGGTGTGAGGAGATGATGTAAAAAGCTGTTTTTGTTTTTGTTTTTTGAGACACTGTCCTACTTTGTTGCCTGGGTAGAGTGCCATGATGTCAGAGCTCACAGCAACCTCAAACTCTTGGGCTCAAACGATTCTCTTGCCTCAGCCTTCCAAGTAGCTGGGACTATAGGCGCCCACCACAATGCTGGGCTAAGCTTTTTCATTTTTAGTAGAGACGGGGTGTTGCTCTTGCTCAGGCTGGTCTCTAACTGCTGAGTTCAAGAGACCCTGCTGCCTCGGCCTCCCAGAGTGCCAGGATCATAGGTGCAAGCCACTGCGCCCAGCCTAAAGCATGTATTTCATTGAGTAGAAAGGCACACTTTCTAGAAGCTAGGAGTACTTGGCAATGTTGATTATCTATTTGGAATTTTCATCTTGAAGTTAACAGTGAAACCAGTCACCCCAGTCAAATAATTTTCTCTAACAACTACAGTTGAGAATTTGCCAGGTAAATAGGGCAGAGGAAGAAAGGTAAGGGAATTAAAGGTATTTTTAAGAGTAGATCATGAAATCTCCATAGACAAGGAGGCCAGGGCTAAACAGACAGTAGGTGGCAGGTGATGAACAGGCAGTCTCAACGAGGTTTGAAAAACTGTTAGCAGAGATGGCACCAAAGCAAGGCAGCTGGAATGAAAAGAGGTGCCACGCAAAGAGGCAGGATTCTGGAAATTGCTTAAATTACAGAGCTAGCACCACCAGCAAGGTGTAGAAGGGGAGGGCAGGGGAGTGGGTAACGTCAGATAAGCAGGTTAGTAAAGATAAGTCCATGCATGGGTGGGTCAACTACTTTGTCATCACAGACATCGAACAGTAGCAGGGACGGACACCCTGGTGGAACTTGTTCAAATGGCCCTTAAGTGAAGATGGCAAATTTACATTTGGTCTTCCAGAAACACTACCCTTCTAGAAACAAGGAGTTGGTAAAACATCCCTAGATTCCACCTCTTGGATCACATTTCCACTTTCCAAAATTGCAAGTCATCAAATGGACACTAGATGGGAAAAACTCTATAAGGTTGTATTGTTTCTGTTTTTTGTATTAAAAACAAAACAAAACAAACAAGAAAGAAAACCCACCAGAAACCTAGAGTCCTGATGTCAATGATGAAAGGAAAAAAAAAAAAAAAACAATAACAACAACAATAATGCAACTCCTGCAGAATTAGAAATAAAGAACTATTTAAACCATGAAGTATATTTTAAAAAAGGTTAGAATTTAGAAATCATATTGTATTATGGTTATGCTAGTGTGTACTTCTACACAATAAAAAAACTAAAATGATGCACGGAACTAAATGGATAGATCTCAAAAACATGGTAAGCAAATGCAGCCAGTGAGAAAAGAGCACGTACGGTATGATACCATTTACCTGGAGCTGTGGAAGAGAAACTGAGCTATGGTAATAAAAATCAGTACTGCACTTGCCTCAGGGTTAGGTGGGTAACTAAGAACAAGGGAATTTCTACAGCTCGTGGAAATGTTCTTTATCTTGATCTGAATGATGGTTACATGAATATATACATTTGTCAAAATTCAAAGCAGCAGAATAGAAAACCATGAGATGAAACTTACCTCTTACAGCCACCTGATCTTTGATAAAGCAAACGAGAGTGTACACTGGGGGGAAAGAATCCCTATTCAATAAATGGTGCTGGGAGAACTGGAAAACCACATGTGAAAGACTGAAACTGGACTTGTAACCTCTCACCACTTACAAAATTTGATTTAGGACAGATAAAAGATTTAAATATAAGGCATTAAACAATAGAAATCCTAGAAGAAAGTGTGGGGACAACACTTGAAGATATTGACCTGGGGAAAGATTTTATGAAGAAGACTTCTGGTGCAATTGCAACAACAACAAAAATAAACAAATGGGATTTAATTAAACTGAAAAACTTCTGTTTAGCTAAGGAAAACAACAACCAAAGCAAACCAACAACCTTCAGAATGGGAAAAAATATTTGCCTATTTTGAATTGGACAAAAAGTTGCTAACTAGGATCTATAGAGAACTCAAATTAATCAACCAAAAAAGACCCGACAATCCCACATATCACTGAGCAAGAGACACGAATAGAACCTTCTCTAAAGACAGATGAATGGCTAACAAACATATGAAAAAAATGCTCATTGTCCCTAATCATCAGAGAAATGCAAATCAAAACTACTCTGAATTATTATCTAACCTCACTGAGAACAGCCCATATCACAAAGTCTCAAAGCTGCAGATGCTGGCCTGGATGTGGAGAGAATAGAACACTTCTACACTGCTGGTGGGACTGCAAATGAATATAACCATTTTGGAAGGAAGTATGGAGAATCCTCAAAGAACTCAAGCTAGACCTCCCATTTGATCCTGCAATCCCATTACTGGGCATCTACACAGAAGAATAAAAAGTCCTTTTATCATAAGGACACTTGTACTAGACTGTTTATCACAGCTCAATTTACTATCACCAAAATGTGAAAAGAACCTCAAAGCCCACCAACCCAGGAGTAGATTAACAAGCTGTGGTATATGTACACCATGGAATACTATTCAGCCACTAAAAAAATGGAGACTTTACATTTTTTTGTATTAACCTGTATCAAGGTGGAACCTTTTAGTAAAGCATCACAAGAATGGAGAAGCAAGAATCCAATATACTCAATTCTAATATGATGGCAGGGGATGAGCTAATACGGGGGTAGGGAGCAGGGTAATGAGCAAGTGGAGAGAGGGGAGAAGGGGGGGGTCACGGTGTATGGAACACCTCTTGGGGGTGGACACAATTGTAAGAGAGACTTTATCTAACAAATGCAATCCGTGTAACCTGATTCTTTGTACCTCCAATGAATCCTAAATGATAAAAAATATATAAAAAATTCAAAGCAGCATATACTTCAGATTTATGCATTTTATTGGAAATAAATTTTACCTTAATAAAGTGTAATTAACATAAAAATTAATACATGACATTTCTTTCATTTTTCCATAAAAATAAAGTGTCATGACTTAGCAGCCATTCATTTGCTTTTAGAATAATATTTATTTCCTAAATATATACATAGGGCAAAGAATATCATATTAAATTTTACTTTGGATTATAGTAGTATGTGGAAAATATGATGAAGTTGCCTGGTGAACCCATGTATTATAGTAAGGCTTTAAAAAGCAAAAGTAACATTTGCTCAACTTAGCTATAAAAACAAACCTCAAATACTATAACAAAGAACTCAATTCATAGTAATTTGCACTTTGTAAAAGGGGCTTGCTTAAGGTTGAGAGGACTAACACTATATTAATAAGAAAAGGAAATTTAGTTTATTCCTTTAGGATTTATGCCTTTGGGAAATTTTAAATCAACTGCCTTTTACAAGGTTTCCGGATCCAAAGGTTATTTAGGATATCCAAATTATAGAAAGAATCAATGCAATTTTTCCTGTTTTCCCTCATGATATCTGAAGTGGTATGTTTTGTGATATATTCTAAAGAAGCCACTTAACACAAAGACAAAATGGACTTCACATCCTTTAGAAGGTCATGTGTCTACTCAATGCTGAGCACAGGGAAAGAGACGGAATAAAGGGAAATGCCAGGAGTGTCCTTGGCAGGAGTGCACCTAATACTAGTTAGAGTTGCTTACAGTTTTGAAGAGTTGGGGGATGATTTTGGTACTTGGAACCTAGGAAAATGATGAGGCCACATACTAAATAAGAAAGTTGCAAAAAGGAAATTTTTGATGAAAAGGTTACGTTAGTTATTAAATATATTTACTTGAGATACCAATACGATAAGCAGGTAGAAGTGTTGATTGCAGGGAAAATGTGGTCCTCTACCCTAGACAGTGATCACAACCAGAGTCCCAAAAGTGATAATTAAGCCTGTGTAGCTGGATGAACTCCAACAGGAAGAAATCATTATGAGTGGAGAGGAACACAGGCTCAGCACAGAGCCTTGGGGAGTGCTCACAGCTAAGGGATAGCAGGAAAAGAACCAGGACAATCTGGATAATAGCTAAGAAGGAGAGTGCTTAGCAAGGAGAATCGGTCAAAAGTGTTAATTGCTGAAAACTAGTGAAAAAAAAAACCATAGTTGTAAGTTACCATATTATTATAAAAATACTATTTATCTACCCTAATTTTTTTCCAATAAAATGCTGCTGCTCCAATTTAATTCAGCCTCTTGAGTCAGTAAATGTTTACATCAAAGGAAAAAGACTGAAATTCTTCCCAAGTAGGTATGGAGCCAAGAGGAAAGAAAAAGTTCAGAAAAGGAAAGAGAATGGGTCTACATGACCCCAGCTAAGCATAGGCAACTCCAATAAAAGAGGGAGTGGCTGGGACAGACCTGGCAGCTCCAAGCACCAGGAAATCTCCAGTTCCTCAGCAGAGACCACGTAGGGTCAAGATGAGGTTAGTGAAAACCCTAGGGGACTCTGCTAGTGTTTCCTAATTTAAGGGTTCATCAGAAGGGAACTCAGAGATCAATGCAATCTGATTTTATATTTGGAACAGATCTAGAGGATTTGGTCATGCTCATGTAGTTAAACAGTGTCAGAATTAATAATCATAATACCAACCATATTTCTTCTCTGGAGAAATTTGTGTTTTTCAAATATTAAAGTTCATAACATTGGCCATCATCACAAATTAGAAAATTGGGAGAATTTTTTGAAATTATTTTAATAAAAGCATACTTATCATTGAACGTTTGAATACCTCCTTAATTTTCTAATTTGATAACCCAAATGACTCAACTAAATAGAACTAAAATTGGTTTTCTCCATATCAAGAGAATTTTTTAAAAATTATTTTAATAAAAAGCATACCTTTTCATTGAACTATCTGAATATCTATCTTAATTTTCTGTGCTGATCTGATAGCTCAGTGACTCAATGGGATAGAAGTAAAATTGGTTTTCTCCATATTTCATGCCACAGAAATAGGATCTATTCCTCATTATGATAGTGGATTTGCAGTAACAAAACACACTCACAAATTGGAAGCTGCTCAGAGAAGGAGAAAGGAGAAAATTGTTAAGCTTTGAGAAAAAGATAAATCAACTAGAGTGAAAGAATTTCTTTTCCAAATTCCAGACAGAAACAGCTTGACACTTTGGAAGGAGGTCATTATGTAGGTTACAATGTTTTTGTGCCTTCCTCATTTCCTGCTTTATCATGATCAACCTCAGCTCTTATAAACCTGAGCCTGAACAAATTCTATTTTCTTTTTAGAATATGTCAATATGTTAGTGTTTTTTCCACAAACAATATGAGCTTTGGTTTTGCCTGTTAGTTTTCATCAATCCCATTATGCCAGAGGACAGGAAACCCTGACTCCAAGAACACTGCATTTGTCCTGAGTGGTTTTACACATTAAACCATTTTATATGTTGTTTACAGCATTGACGTGTTGTCTTCTCTCTTTCACACCTTAAAGCACTATATTATTAATATTCTAACCATAACTTCTAGACAAATTGATATCATATACAAAGTACATGCCTTTGGCCAGAAATTTTTTGTTTGTTTGCATGTTTTTTAGACAGAATCTCACTGTGTCACCCTTGGTAGAGTGCCAAGGCATTACAATTCACAGCAACCTCAAAGTATTGGTCTCAAGGGATCCTCTTGCCTCAGTTTTTCATTGTTAGTAGAGACAGAGCCTCACTCTTGCTCAATCTGGTCTTGAACTCCTGAGCTCAAGCAATCCACCCACCTCAGCTTCCCAGAATGCTAGGATCACAGGCGTGAGCCACCATGCCCAGCCTGGCCAGAAATTTTGACTCACCAATTGTACTAGTATACAAATTAGGTTTTTGGTTTGTGTTGAGCAAATATAAAAGGGGGTGACTCTTAAAACAGCACCTTTGCTGGACAGCAGTGAATTCCAACTGATGTTATGACACTGGAAAACATTCTCAATTACAGCAAGTCAGTAACAAAACAATTTTAAATAATAATTTTAATTCACTCATGTTTTTAATAAGACAAATGTTTATTGAGGACATCACTGGTGAACATTGCCTCAGGTCAAACACATGTCACCTCAATAAGATTCAGGGGAAGCCAATAGTAAAAACTGTAACTATCTAAAGAAAATTGGCATTTTAAACTTATTTAGAACTTGATAAAATAAATATTTTCTTTCCACATATAACACACCTTGCAAGGTAGGACATACTAATCAAAATCAGTGTGAATTACTAAAGAGAAATGAAATGGAAGAAATGTATCGTAACTAATTGTAGTTACAAAATTCTTGTAAAAACAAATGCAGAAGTAGTCATAGGAACCAAAAAAACCCAAGTATTCAGGACTATTAGAATGAATAAAGCATGGTACATTCAATGATAGAATGCTATGTAGAGGTGAGAAAGAAAAACTAGTGCTATACACAGTATAAGAAGAGCAAAAGAAGCCACATGCCCAGAGAAGGGTATACCATATATACTCGAGTATAAGCCGAGTTTTTTCGGCACAAAATTTGTGCTGAAAAACCTGAACTCGGCACAAATTTTGTGCCGAAAAAACTCGGCTTATACTCAAGTATATACGGTATATTGTAGAAATCTGGTCATGTAAAGTTCAAAGTCATGCAAAATTATCTGTGGTATTAGAATTCCTGCTAGTAGTTACCTTTGCAAATCAGAATGGGGAAATAATAGTGATTTGAAGGCTCCAGGAGTGCTGGCAATGTTACCTATCTTGGTCTATGTGGAAGTTATAAGAGTGTTTACCTTGTGAACATATGTGCTTGTAATTTGTGCTCTTTGCTGCACTGAATACAATCATAAAACCTGAACAGAATACATGAAGTATTATGTGTTCTGAGTGGAGAAGAAAACCAGTACCATCAAACTGATAGTGGGTTCATCACGTTTTCCCCTCTTGTATCTACCAGTCTGGATTCAATGCACTGACATCTGGAAAGTGCTCATTGTGCAGACAGAGTATTGCAGGAGAGCTCTCTAGTTCTAGCTCAAGAGGTGAAAAATGAAGGCCGGGTGTGGTGGTTCACAACTGTAACACTAACACTCTGGAAGGCTGAGGCAGGTGGATTACTTGAGCACCTGAGTTCAAGACTAGGCTGAACCAGAGCAAGGACCCCATCTCTAAAAGAAAGAAAAAACTAGCCAGGTGTTGTGTGGCTACTTGTAGTTCCTACTACCCAGGAGGCTGAGGCAAAAGGATCACTTGAACCCAAAAGTTTGAAGTCACTGTGATCTGTGACACCATGACACTCTAACCAGGGCAACAGGGTGAGACTCTGTTGAAGGAGGACAAGGAGAAGGAGGAGGAAGAAGAAGAAGAAGAAGAGGAAGAGAAAAAGGTTTCTAAGACTTCAATACTTCAGTTTCTTCCAATCCATTTCACAGATCATCCTGGGACAGTGGTAACAGCAATAGCCAAGAAAGGCCCCAGAAGCCTAAAACTATGATGAAGGCCAACTTTCCTTTCTGACTAAAAAACTTGTGATTCCAAGAGTTTGGGACAAACACGCATTGCTTTGTTTGCCTCTCTGTTCTCCTACCACTTGACCCCAGATACAGGAGCAATCACAAGAAGTAAACTTCAGAATGGGGTAAATAAAGCCTGAGCTTCATGACCAAAGGACCAAAAGGAAGAGCTCCAAGGAACTATAAAGTGCTTAGGGAGGTGGAAGAAAGAGCTTGGAAAATGATCTTAAAGAGTTTTTTATGAACTGCTAGACTCAAATCCTTGAGTATGTGTGAATCTAACATGAAACAGTATACCACAAGCTTTGAAAACTGAACTAGTAGACAGAACAATACTCTGATCTCATACTGGCCATTGGGGGGTTCAGCTATCAAAGGTACTCAAAGTCTTTGGAACTGATGTTAAAATCATAACCTGTAGAATAGTAGTGAGAATTTACAGCCTAAATCTAATGAGGTTGACTCCTGCCAAAATAAAAATATCACCATTCTTCATGGGACTTTAAACAAGACCCAAACCTTTATTAAATGATATTTAAAATGTACAAGATTCGATCCAAAATTACTTTACCCGTGAAGAACTAGGAATATCTCAACTTGCATGGGAAAAGACAATTAGATGACAGATATTGTTAATTATCCAACAATGATTTAAGGTAGCTATTATAAAAATGCCCCCAATAGAAACCATGAATACCCTTGAAATGACTGGCAAGATACAAAGTCTTAACAAAGAAATACAAAATATAATAAAAAAATCAGATGGAAATTTTAACTTGAAAAAATACAGTAACAAATAAAATCTGAACCAAGGAAAGACCAAAGATTCAATGAACTTGAAGACAGATCAATAGACATTATCTAATCTAAATAAAATAGAAAAAAGGTTAGAGAAAAAAATGAACAGATCTTCTGGAATCTGTGGGATAATACCAAAAGATCTAAAATTCAGGTCATCATAGAAGAGACTGTAGCATATAAAGTATTCGGAGAAATAATTCCTGAGCACTTCTCAAATTTGGCAACAGGTATAAGTTTATAAATTCAAGAAGTTCAATTAACCTAAGCAAGGAAAACTCAAAGACTTCTGTCTAAATATGTCACAATTAAATTGTTAAAAACTAAAGACCAAAAAAAAAAAAAAAAAAAATACTGAAAGCAACCAAAGAAAACTGATGTAATAATTACAGGGAACAATGACTTGAATGACTGCTGATTTCCTGTAAGAAACATTGAAGCCAGAGTAAGCAGAATATTTTTTAAGTGCTAATGAACTGCCAACCAAGAATTCTATAGCCAGTGAAAATGTGCTTTAGGAGTAAAGATGAAACAAAATACAGAATTTTTTGCCTTCAGAATTATTCTAAAAATGCTTACAAGAAAACACTAAAGGAAGTTCTTCCAAAAGAAACTTGAAACATTGGGAAGATGGAAGAACAATTAAAATTATATATCTGCATAAATACAGTAGGCTATTCACTTGAGTTGTATAAAAATATTTAATGATTGAAAAAATATAACATTATCTCATAAGAATATATATGTGTGGGTATGAGAGAGAGAAAGACACTTAACCCAAAGAAAGATAGAAATATGGATAAAAAGAAAAGGGAACAAACATAAAATAAATAAAATTCTAGATCTAAAGGCAAATATACCAATAATTACATTAGATGCAAGTGGTCAAAATAAATAGTCAAAAGACAAAGATTGGCAGTATGAATTTAAAAATATGACCCAACTATATGAAATATAGTCTACAAGAAATATAGTTAAAACATAGCCAGGCATTCTGGCTTATGCCTGGAATCCTAGCATTCTGGGAGGTAGAGGCATAAAGATCCCTTGAGTTCAGAAATTCAGGACCAGCTTAAGCAAGAGTGAGACCCCCCATCTCTACTAAAAATGGAAAAAAATGGCCAGTTGTTGAAGTAGGCACCTATAGTCCAAGCTACTAGGGAGGTTGAGGTAGGAAGATAGAATGAACCCAGGAGTTTGAGGTTACTGTGAGCTAGGCTGAGGCCATGGCACTCTAGCCTGGGCAACAGAGCAAGACACAGTCTCAAAAAAATAAAAAGAAATAGATCAGTCTTTGTGGCACAATTGGTTAGCGCATTTGGCTATTAACCGAAAGGTTGGTGGTTTGAGCTCACCTACAAACAGCTGAGATATCCTTGGTTTAGAGGGCGGAGGCAAGATGGCTGACTGAAGCCAGCTTTCTACAGAGGCTCCCATCCAGAAGGAGAATTAAAGGACAGAAATTTAGTAAGTAACCTGGTGAATTAGAGCTGCACCAAGAGAGAAGGTTGAAGAACACACATCAACCCAGCTGAGGTGAGCAGTGACCCCAAAGATACAAACAAAATGTACAAAATCCATCACCAAGCATACGGGAGTCCCCTCCCCTATGAGAACGGCTCAGAGTGCCCCACAAACAAACAAGCAAAGTTCTAAGGTCCTCCCACTACACTCCATGGGAGAGACCCTCTAGAAACTGGACCTACCTCTCCTAATAGGGAGCCAAAGCGTTCTCCTGCCAGGCATAAAACTGTATAAAACTGTATATATTCTCTACCTGCAACTCTGAGCTCCCAGAACTCCCCTCAAATCTCACTCTGAGGTCTTGAGGCTGGTCCCCCAGGAGTCCAGATTCGTGAGTGATTTCTAGAGGGGTGTGGACAGGGCCTAGATTGAAGCTGGTCAGTGCTGATTCTGCAGCACAGGAGTGAGGCGAGGACAGTCATCTGAGAGGGAACCACACCGGAGCAGCAGTGCCCCGAGGCACAAAGCAACAGCCAGTTTTGGCAACAATAGGGCTCAATCCTGGATGTCCCGAAGCCACACTCCCTGTCTCACTGGGCAACCAGAACAGGCTGAGCATCTTCTCAGTTGGCAACCACCATGGAACAGATCTGGGACAGAAACTCAGGCCCCGTGACTAAAGGGTTTGCCTGAGGTGTTACCAGCATGGGTGGAGTGTGGGGGCTAGAAAACACATGTGCAGAGCCGGGAAATTCCCAGGGCGGGGCTGACCCAGAGGACTGCTTTACTGAGCCTAAAATGCACACAGCCCTCAAGGGATTATCAGCCTATAGACAGAGGAAGACAGGAGGCTAGAACTGACAGGTAACAGAATACAAACCTGCAGGAGCAAAGACAGGGCCTGAGGCACAGGCTCTGGGAACGCAAAACAGCTTCTCTTCTGCAGGGGAATTTAGCAGGGACAGAAACAAGTTCCTGCAAAGTTGTTCTGTTCTGTTCTGTCAGTAAAATCAATCAGGGGCAGGGAAGGAACTGAGTGAACACCCCCCAGCCTCCATCAAGCACCCGAGGTTGTCAGGCCTCACTTCCCCCTGCTGGATACAGGCAGAGCGCAGCAGCCTGGCTGAGCACATATAAATTTCCTTGTGATTTGAGCAAGTGCAAACCCCTGGAGTATCTGTACACTAGAGGCAACTTGGTCTAAGCCCTGCAGGGTTATCAGTGACTGGGTGTGACAGAGGTGGAAGGTGGAGAAGGAGGCATCAACCTTCCCAGACTAATCTATTTGCTGGGTGAGTCCTCCTGACTTCACAGAGCACTGGAGCAAGTCATATCTGACTTGTCATCAGAGCCCCGCAATCCAGTTGCCAGAGATCTTTTAAACTCTAACACCTGAGACAGGTGCTGAGTGAGACAACTGATTTGGACCTTTTGAACTTGAGCCAATCAACTGAGCCAATTAAGGACTATTCAACTGGTGCCCTGGGTGTGTGGTTGTAGGAAGGTTTGATTTTCCTTTTCCAATTGTGGCCTGTGGGAGGCAGGGTGACTTAACTGTTGGTATTTTTTACATAGCTCAGACTTCAACCCAGAGTAACTGTTTCACTAGAGTCAGACAGAGACCAGCTGAAAACAACACAGAACCGCTTAGCCCCACCACACCAAACAGGTCCCCAGTTTCTCAGGCCATAGCACTGTACAGGCCCTCGACAAAGCTCCAGGGGAAAAATCAAATGGTGTAAAATAACCATGGGTTGGAATCAGCAGAAAAACTCTGGTAACATGATAACCAGAATAGATCAACCCCCCCCCAAGGAAAGGTATGGCAGATGTAACTGAAGATTCCATTCATAAATAGCTGGCCGAGATGTCAGAAATCGAATTCAGAATTTGGATTGAAAACAAGATTAATAGAATGCACAAAAATTTAGAATTAGAAATTCAAGAAGCAATTCAAAAGTCAGAATTAGAAATTTGAGGAGAAATTCAAAAGTTCTCTCAAGAATTTAACGAATTTGAAGACAAAACTACCAAAGATTTTGACTCACTGAAGCAAGAATTTCCAGCCCTCAAGGATCTGAAAAATACAGTAGAATCCCTCAGTAACAGAATGGAGCCAGCAGAAAAAAGGATTTCTGACACTGAAGACAAAGCTTTTGAACACTCCCAAACTCTCAAAGACAAAGAGAAATGGAGAGCAAAAACAGATCATTTTCTCAGAGAGCTCTGGGATAATTTGAAGAAGGCTAATATCCACCTCATTGGAATCCCTGAAAGTGATGAAGTGGCCTCGCAAGGCACAGAGGTCCTTCTCCATGAAATTATGAAAGAGAATTTTCAAGACAGGCCAAAAGATTCTGAAATTCAGATAGCAGACAGTTTCAGAACCCCAGCACGACTCAACCCCAATAAGACATCCCCCAGGCACATCATAATTAACTTCACTAAAGTTAATATGAAGGAGAAAATTCTGAAAGCAGCCAGATGAAAGAAATCCAATACCTACAAAGGGAAGAATATTAGAATGACTGCAGATCTCTCTGCTGAAACTTTTCAAGCCAGAAGAGGGTGGTCATTGACTTTTAATCTCCTAAAGCAAAATAACTTT
>CAUYPK010103458.1:0-53640 GCA_963574355.1 Loris lydekkerianus
CGGGTTTTTGGTTGGTGTTCGCTGTGACAAAATGCACACTACGGTGGGCGTTATATTTGGACTTAAAAAAAAAAAAAAAAAAAAAAAAAAAAAAAAAAAAAAAAATCCTCATTTAATCTGCCTAACAATCCATGATATGGATAACCTCCATTCTACAGAATAGGAAACTGTGACTTAGAAAGATTAAGCAACTTGTTCTGCTTTATTCAATTAGCAGGTAGAGGAAGAGTCATGAAACAAAGTCTGGAACTCCAAAGCATACTGTTATAAAAAATTTTATAGATCAATGGTTACCAAAGGAGGCATCAGAACAATCAGGGATGCTTTTTAAATACAGATTCCAACATCTCACCCAAAACTACCCAATCACTGTTTGTAACTGTAGCCTATCATCTGGCAACATTAGTCTCATTCTTCTCTATATTCTCATAGTGTGTCAGTACTTTTGACAGAAATATCTTTAATTTCTGCTATGATTTATATTCTCAAGAATCTTTTTCTTAGACTTAAGTCTAAATTGGATCTCACAAATCCTAAACTGTATTTACATATGGAGTAGAATTTCAATTCTTGACTTGCTCTTCTACTATCTATCCCCATTTTCTTAAGGTGCCAGAGCTTTCAAAAGCAGTGTCTCACAGATTAAGCCAGGTGACAACAGGCCAAATTAGGATGCTTGAAGTCTTTATTTGCAGTCAATAACATCCTTTATTAAGGCATTTATATCATTAAGGATATAGATCCTTCATAAAACTGAGTTAAATTATAATTGGAATAAGAGACTTAATCTTAGTTTCTCTTTAGCATGTATCCTTGACATTAATTTTTTAAAAGTCAACACAAAAACACTGAACTTACCTCTCCAGAAACCAGAGTTGTCACCTTCTTCAAATTTATTCGAAAAACCTATACAAAATATAAAATAGACTTTAAAATTGCTGAAAACATACAATTTTAATGCAATCCCTATGAAAGCTCCACTGTCATAACTTTAAAGATCTTGAAAAAATAATACTTCGTTTTTATATGGAATCAGAAAAAACCTCGAATAGCCAAGACATTACTCAGAAATAAAAACAAAGCAGGAGGAATCACGCTACCGGACCTCAGACTATACTATAAATCGATAGTGATCAAAACAGCATGGTACTGGCACAAAAACAGACAGGTAGATGTATGGAACAGAATAGAGAACCAAGAGATGAACTCAGCTACTTACCGTTATTTGGTCTTTGACAAGCCAATTAAAAATGTTCAGTGGGGGAAAAGATTCCCCATTTAACAAATGGTGCTGAGTGAACTGGCTGGCGACCTGTAGAAGACTGAAACTGGACCCACACCTTTCAACATTAACTAAGATAGACTCTCACTAGATTAAAGATTTAAACTTAAGACACAAAACTATAAAAATACTAGAAGAGCGTGTAGGGAAACCTCTTGAAGAAATCGGTCTGGGCGAGTATTTTATGAGGAGGACCCCTGGGCAATTGAAGCTGCTTCAAAATACACTACTGGGACCTGATCAAACTAAAAAGCTTGTGCACAGCCAAGAACACAGTAAGTAAAGCAAGCAGACAGCCCTGAGAATGGGAGAAGATATTTGCAGGTTATGTCTCCAACAAAGGTTTAATAACCAGAATCCACAAAGAACTCAAACGTATAAGCAAAAAAAGAACAAGTGATCCCATGGCAGGCTGGGCAAGAAACTTGAAGAGAAATTTCTCTAAAGACAGGCACACAGCCAACAGACATAGGAAAAAATGCTCATCATCCTTAATCATCAGAGAAATGCAAATCAAAACTCTTTGAGATATCATCTAACTCCAGTAAGATTAGCCCATATCACAAAATCCCAAGACCAGAGATGTTGGCGTGGATGTGGAGAAAAGGGAACACTTCTATACTGCTGGTGGGAATGCAAATTAATACATTCCTTTTGGAAAGGAGAACACTTAGAGTTCTAAAAATAGATCTCCCATTCGATTCTATAATTCCTCTACTAGGCATGTACCCAGAAGACCAAAAATCACATCATTACAAAGATATTTGTAGCAGAATGTTTATTGCAGCCCAATTCATAATTGCTAAGTTCTGGAAAAAGCCCAAGTGCCCATCTGTCCACGAATGGATTAATAAATTGTGGTATATGTACACCATGGAATATTATGTAGCCATAAAGAAAGATGGAGACTTTACCTCTTTCATGTTTACATGGATGGAGCTGGAACATATTCTTCTTAGTAAAGTATCTCAAGAGTGGAAGAAAAAGTATCCAATGTACTCAGGCCTACTATGAAACTAATTTATGGCTTTCACATGAAGGCTATAACCCAGTTATAACCTAAGAAAAGGGGGAAGGGGGAAAGGGAGGAAAGGGAGGGGATACGGGGTAGAGGGAGGGGGATTGGTGGGGGTGCCCCATGATCACATTAATGTACACAGCTATGATTTAATAAATAAATAAGAAGAAAAAATACATAACCAATTATTTTAACAAGGCTCACAAAAAGTAAGCAAGCCGAGAGAAAGCTAAAATAAATTTTACAATTTAACTCCATCTTCTGGGATTTTTGGACTTTTTGTTGTCATCATTTGTATCTTTTTATACTGTCTCCTAGAAAGCTTTTGTACTCCTTGTTTTTGATAAGTTTATCTTTTAGTCTTCTTAAGGTATTAGTCGTTTATACACCACAATTACAACTATAGAGCATTCTGTATTTGCTTATTTTTACCAATAAGTTTCATATCTTCAGACGATTTCTTATTTATTATCATTCTTTTATTTTATATTAAAAAATTCCTTGTAATATTTCTTCTGGGAAAAGTTTCATGCAGATGAAATTCTTTAGCTTTTGTTTATCTGGGAAAGTATTCATTTATTTCAGATTACAATATTCTAGGATAAAGTGTTTTTGTTCAGTCTTTTGACTATATCATATGTGTACCACCCTTTCTGGGCCTGTAAAGTTTCTATTTTGAAGTCCCCTGTCAGATACATTGGAGCTCCTTTTTATGTTTTTTTTTTATTTTTCTTCTTTGTTTTCAAATACCCACCCTCCTCCCATGTTTTTATGTTATTTTTATTTTGTGTTTTTACTTTTTATTTTGCTTCTTTTGGACCTTTCCTTTATCTGTGATCTTTGGGAGTTGATTGCAAAATGCCCTGAAGTGTTCTTGTTTGGGTTAAGTCTGTTTAATGTTCTATAAACTTCTTGTAGCTAAATATTGATTTACCTAAATATCGTTTTCTGTGTTTCTTTGAGTAAACTTTCTTCTCCAACCTCTCTCTTTACCTCCTCTTTTAGGTGAATGCCTCTAAGTTTTTCCAGTGAGGCTGTTTCCTACATCTTCTAAGTGTTCTTCATTTTTGTATTCTATTTTTTCTTTTGACTGTGTGATTTCACATAGCCCATGTTCAAGCTCATTCATTCTTTTTTTCTGCTTGATTTATTCTCCTATTGAGAGACTATGTTGCATTTTTCAGTTTGCTGCTTGATTTTTCAGTTCTGGAATTTCTGCTTGATTTTTTTGAATTATATTCTCTTTGTTATATTTCTCTTATTAGTTTCTGAACACCTTCTCTGTGGTACCTTGAAGTACACTGAGCTTTTCCAGAACAGACATTTTGTATTTTCTGTCTGAAACTCACATGTCTCCATTGCTGCAATATTGGTCACTGGTACCTTCCCTAGTCTATTTGGTGAGGTTGTACTTTCTATGATGTTCTTTATACTCGTGGATGCCTGTCAATGTCTGAGCATTGGGTATTATTCTAGGCATTGCCTTCTGAGTTTGTCCTTTTCCTTCTGCAAATGGACGCCTCTCAATGTCTGAGCATTGGGTATTATTCTAAGATTTGCGTTCTGAGTTTGTCCTTTTCGCAGGTATTCACAGGAAATTGATTGTTGTGATCTGAGTCTTTGGTTACTGCTGCCCTTTCAGCATAAGAAGGCAGCCCACCCCCAGGAATGCTGTGACTCTTGCAGACTCCTCATCGGTGGATTTGGATAAGATTCAGCAAAATTACTTAGATTACCAGGCCAAGTCTTTCACTCTCTTTCCTCACTTTTTCACAAACAGAAGTCCTAGTCTTACTTGCTGTGCTGGACTGCCTGAAATAGGAGTAGAGGTGACACAGCAGGGACTGTGCTGGGTCATACACGAGCCAGGATTACCCACAGCCTGTGGCGACTACCACCTGGTATTGCTACTGTTTGCTCAAGGCCCCAGTGCTCTTTAGTCCCTTGATGGTGGATCCTGCCACTTCCCCTTCAGTGCATCGAGT
Organism: Loris lydekkerianus; assembly: GCA_963574355.1. Taxonomy (NCBI): domain Eukaryota; kingdom Metazoa; phylum Chordata; class Mammalia; order Primates; family Lorisidae; genus Loris; species Loris lydekkerianus. Next base: position 4,286 of record CAUYPK010103458.1, read on the forward strand.
TTCCTTATGTTTCAGGAAGGGTCTAGAAATGTCCTCTAGGAGCTGTGAAAAGGCACAGAAAATACACTGTTGTAGGGTTTTTATGCTAAAGATGATACTAATTGTTAACTTTATACATGGCCACCAGAAAACAAAAACAAAAACGATATATAGTAAGGCTATAAAAATATAAAATAAAATCATAAAAAAATCCTACTGCAAGTGAAGCTAGGAAAAAAAGACAAAGAGGAAAGAGATGAGATAAATAAAAAACAAATAGTAAAATGAGAGAAACCAACTCAAACATATGAATAATAACATTATATGCAAATATTCTAACTACCCTAATTAAAAGTATTAACCTGGATAGAGGTAGGCTACATTCTTCTTAGTAAATCATCACAAGAATGGAGAAGCAAGAATCCAATGTATTCAATTCTAATATGAAGGCAGTAGATGAGCTAATACAAAGGGTGAGGGAAGGAGAATGAGGTAGTGGGTAGAGGAGAAAGGGGTGAGGGTTATAGTGTATGGCACATCTCTGGGGGTATAAGTGTAACAGGTATTTTATCTAACAAATGCAATCCCTGTAACCTAATTATTTGTACCCTCAATGAATCTCAAACAATAAAAAAGAAATTTTTTTAAAATAAAATGAGAATACACATACCATGCTAATGCTAATACAATTAAGTAGAAGTGGCTATATTAACATCAGGTATAGTAGATTTATAGGGGAAAGAGTATTACTAAGGAAAAGAAGGTAGTTCTATAATTAAAGGTGTCAGTTCATCAAGAAGACATAGCAATAATATATATATATATATTCATCCAGCATCAGAGCACCAAAATAAATTAAACAAATTGATGAAAATTAAAGGACACATTCATACATTCATATTTGTAATTATTATAGCCCTGTCAGTAACTGATAGAAAAAGCACATAGAAAATCAATATGGAAATAAGAACTCTGTATTTTTTACTCAACAACTGGGAAAATTGTATGCTCTTGTTATATTTTATAAGACATCTCATGCTTCTTCAAGATGCTTTGTCTGAAATTCTTTTGCCTGTATCAATTCTATAAAATCTTTTTCTCTTTCCTTGTTTTCATTTTGTGGTGTATTTCTGTCTAAGTCTTTATTTTGTTTCATTATCTTTAAGATTAACCTTAGTAAAATTTCAATCTGAATGTTTAACTTTTATTCAGAGCTTTCATTTAGAGACTTTTGATAATGAATTTTAAATAATTCCATATATAAAGTGTGCTAAATACTAATAAAAATATTAAAGATTATAATATGATTCTTTATACATTGCCTGCTCATTTGCTCCTTATAGCTGTTACTTCCGTTCTTTTCATTCCCTTAAATTTCATTGCACTGCTATTTTTAAATTAATCATTAAGTTATGAATTATTAAATTGTTAATCATTAAATAAGACTATTATTTTATATATTTTAATCTTTATATAAAATGATAATTGTAGTATGTGTGTGCACAGTTTTCCACTTGGTATGTGGCTTAATCACATGTATATTGACTCTTGTTTTTCCCTGTCTCATTTTAGTCACTTTCATTTTGGTATTGTCAAGGATTGCTTCTCATGGAAAGTATTTCTGCTCAAATATTTGTCTCAGTCTCTCTTTGAAAACAGACCTCAAAACAGAAGGTCATGCTGAGGCAGTTTTAAGGCCTTAGGGCTGTTACCTTCAGCGCTAAGAGGGGTGGGCAGGGCTGTCATTCCGCCTGGGGTCCAGTCACAGTCATTGATACTCCCAGTTTCAGTGAACTGTGATGTGGTACAGATGGAGGAGGATGGATGGTACAGATGGATCAGCTTATGCAAAATCAGCACTTGAGAAATATAAAGGCAGGAATTATTATAGAATTGGAATTAGTTTACATTCCATACAGAGAACTATTCAGTATAATTTATCTGTTAAAAAAAACTACAACCCTGAAGGTGGAGAGAGACAAGATGTCTGACCAGAGACGTTGGCTACCAGATCTCAGAAAGAAGGAAAAGTTTTAGGTGAAAAGAGAAAACAAAAACACAGCTCCAGTATAATTCCAAGGTAAAGGTGTCAGAACCTGCCCTAGTTCATGGGAAGCAGTTGCAGAGCAGAAGGAGAAGGAGCAGGTAAGATCAACGCAGATGGAGCTGGGAGCCCAGTGAATGAGGTAGGTGGGAGTATGTGTTCTCCCTCAGGCTCCTGAGCTGCTGGAGCACCTTTCTACACTCGTGAACCAAAAGCTGCTACTGCCAGTGAGCTGGGAGCTTCTTGAGGACCAAGCAGCTTCGGGGTGCTTCCTGTCACCCCAGACCCAAGCCAGATGGCAGGTGCCCCAGTGCTTCGCCACTCACAGTGCGCTTTTGTCCTCCCCAGGAGGTTTAGTCTCCTCGGTACGTGGTACTCATCCCCTCATTCCACCCAAACATTTTCCAAGTCTGGTACAGACTGTGGAAGCTATGGAGGCTGGGGGATCCCAGGGCATTGGTGTAACCCTGAGCCTGGACATTCCAGGTGGAAGGCATTCCTAAAGATATTTTTGCTTTTTTAACTGCATTCTCATAGGACAATATCCTTTGCAACCATTAATGGAATCTCTCAATTAAATTGATTATTTTTAATTTCTGAAGTATTTACCCCCAAAAATATTTCCAAGAGAACTGCAACCACTCTTATCAAATTCAACACATGAGCATGTATGCACACACATGCTCACATACACATATACACACACACACACATGCTCACACACGCTCACACATGCACACACAAACATTCATATGCATGCCCACGCACATGAACGCACACTCACACACATGCACACACACACACACCCATGCCCACACACGTGCACACATGCACACACACGTACACACACATGCCCGTGCAACACACACTCACACACATGTTCACACACATGCACTTTCTCACAGGCCTATTTCCTGTCTATGCACTGTCCGGTATGACTAGAAAAGAGATAATGTTGTCTTTATTTTTATTTTTTTTATTTATTTATTAAATCAAAAGCCTGCATTCCTAACCGCTACCCACGGGATCAAGAAATGGATTGTGAGCTAAGAAGGTGGCAGAGATAAGAGATTCAAGAGCAGTTGTTTACTTTCAAAGGAACTTCTCTTCTCTCCTCCTCCTCCTGCAACCTGTTCCAACTGCTCAGAGAAGACAGATGCTTGGGGGGAGTGTGAGTAGCAAGGCAAAGAAAATCCTTATAAATTATTTTTTTCTAATTTTCAGGATTAAAAACACATTTACCATCACTCATATTTTTGAATAGTAATGCTTGCAATTAAATTAAGCACTTTTCTTTCTGTACCAGCATGTAGTCATGGGCAGTTGTGTGCACCAACACGCATTCCCACACCTACACACCCACACATGCATGTGCACACACCCTTGTTCCCAGGGGCACTTGGAAAACATTTTTCCCAGATTCGTTGAATTTGGGGCTGGCTACATGAGTAGCTTTCTGGAGGATCTCAACAGCCTTAAGAACAATTTTGACAACTGAATTTTAAAAAGCAGTCTGGGAAATACTGACCAACTTCATCTTTAAGTTTAAAATTTGAAGCACACCATGGTCCATCAAATGTTATTTTTCTCTTTTTGTTCATTTACATACTGTATTTTTAAAAATTGTGTTTAATATTGTATTTGTTCAGACTTGATGGGGTCTCCAGATGTCTGTCAAACTTTGGAAAGGGCTCTTACATGTAAGTTACTATCTTCACTATCCTGGGTTTTGAACAGAAAAAGGAGCCATTGTCCACGTCATACTTGGAGATTCAGGCTTCCATCCACAAAGTGACTCCTGGTATAGGAGTAGCTAGCTTTTGTCACCTATAAGAATGAGGTAGAAAGGCATGTTTAAATCAGGTGGTGTGTTCTTCCCCCAAATCCCTAAGAGACAACTCCTGCATTTTGCTACAAGAAGAATACATTCCTCTTTGACATGTGGGGCTTCTACATCCTTGAATCACCCAACATAGCCAGTTCCAATCTGACTGTTGGTCTCAGAAACTAGTAAATTCCAGACCTGCCAAATTCAGCCACACAGCACCCTCTGAATAGGAGCTTGGGCGAGGCTTTTTAAATTTCATAAGAGGAAGAAAGAAACTTCCAGGACGTGATTGCAAAGAGAAGACAGAGAAGAAAGGAATCTTGCTGTTCTCATTTCAATCTACAGCATTAGTTCTGAAAGCCTATGTTTGGGGAACCTCTAATGGCTAAACCAACACGAGCAGAAGGAAAATAAAATGCCCTTATTAGATTTTCTATGTGCATGTTAAACATTCTGCCTTTCCCCGTCTCCTGTCTCAGACTTTGAGTCATTTTGCCTCTCTCATCTGTTTCCAGCTCAGTTGAGTTACAACCAATCAGATAGGAGGAAAATTAGATTTTAATGGAATATTTGATTTTCATTGCTTAATTGATTTAATTGCAAGTTTCTATTTCAGAATGGTAGAAATGCAAAGATTTTCAGTCAAATGCAGAAAAGCTCTCATTTTTCTGTGTTCAACAATGACAAACTTCATAATTCAACGTTAGCCTGGATTCTAAAACTTCAGAGGAAGGAAATAGCAATGTCCTCCTGATTTGTTAATCTTAGTCTATATTTCAGTTTCTCTTTCATGCATATGTATATGTAAATATGTGTGTGTATATATAATACATATACTTCCATATATATCTTATGTCAAAATCCTGTGTTTACATTGCTTTTCTAGTTGTGCTCATTTTTATTTTTATGGATGAATTTTTGTCTGTGGGAATAATATGTGTGTACTTACGTCAACCTACACTTTGTTTCTGGGGGCATTTAATGCCACAAAATGTTTCCTTTTGTTGCTGGTAAGTGAAAAGACAGTTTTGCTAGTGACCGTGGTAGGTGGATGGGCTCTCTGAGCTCTTTCAGAGCAGCCTTGATGAGTGGAATCTAATCAGTGCCTGTGACGTAGACTGGCTCCTAGGACATTGGGGTGAGAAGGCTCCCTGGAGAAACATCCAAAGCTCAATTACCAATGGGGAGTACTGTGTATGACCCTATCTCTAGATTAGCAGCCCTGTTTTAGGTGCCCATAGCACCTATAGCATCGGATTTTCCAAAGTGTCTTCCGTAGTACAGGAGCAGCCTGACATCCTTACATGTTTCTGAATCCCTTGAACTCCTTGTTTGACATACTACTTTTTTTTTTATTTTTCTTTCTTTCTTTTTTTTTTTTTTTTTCAATCTCTATCAGCTTTGGGGAAATGTAAGGCTTTTCTAATCATTTTGAGAAAACTATTTGTGTGTGTGTGTGTACACAAACCATTGGCATATGAAAAGTTAATTATAGATGATCCGTATTTGAATTTCTGATAAGCATTATAGACTTATTTGTCAGTTTCTTTATTTAGAATATGATTTTAATGTGAAAATCTTAGCCTATCAAGCTATATATAATTTTTAACCATTACAATCGCCATCATCCTCATCATGACTGTCACCATGACGCCTGTTTTTGTGGAGACTTTCTCTGCACTAAGGGGAGAAAGTAAAAAGGCAAGAGCATGAGCTCTAGAGACAGATTCGCTGTATTAGGAGTCCTGGCTCTGCTGGTGGCTAATCCTGGAGCTTCAACCAAGTTAGTCTTCTGCTCTGGCATTTACTTTCTTCTTTTATAAAATGGGAATAATAACAGGGCCTAGCTCACATGGGACATGAGAGTTCACTGAGGCAGTAAGTGCTTAGAAGAATGCCAAGCGTGGGGGAAATGCTTAATAAGTGTCCTGAATACTGTTGATGTTATACTGTGTGCCAGATACTGGGCTGAGCACCGTACACAGCTTACTCCACTTAGTCCAGTCATATGCACAAGGGTGCGGGTGAGTCTGCCCTCCAGAGAACAATTGGCAAAGTCTGGGGGCATTTTTGGATGCCAGGACCTGGGGGTGCTACTGGCATCTAGTGGATGGAGACCAGAAACACTGCTAACCATCAAACAATGCACAGGACAGTCACCCACAGGGAGCAGCGTCTAGCCCAAGATGTCGATAGTGCAGGGGGTGAAAAAATTTTGATTTAACCTACGGAGTAGGAATTATTTACATCTTGCTCATTTAATAGAGGAGATAATATGAAGCTTGGCGAAAGCATCAGTCTCAGTACTTATTATAATCACTATGCAATGGGCATTTGGAACAGAAAGGTTCATTTTGTTTTTAAGATAACTACATTCAAGACCACCTGAAAACTCCAAAACAGAAACCTTGTGTGCTTTATAGGAGCACAACAGTTAAGGATGAATTTAGAATAGGCAGAAAAGTTACAGCACAGTACCTGGTGGTGAAAGCCATGCCCTGTGCTAGGTCTGGCTTTTTTGAATTTTCTGGGTCATGGGGAAGTCCAGGAAGTTTGGCCAGAGTGGCCAGGGTGGTGGTGGACACTCCTAAAGCTGGGGCAGGCTTTGCCTTTCTGTAGGCAAAGAAGTATATTTTCATATTTTAACAATGGATCAGCCCTCAGAAGTGCTTCAAATTCATAATTTCACAGATATTGTTACTTAAGATGCCACATTATCAGTATGAAAGCTGAGATTATTTAAAAAAAAAATTGAATCAGTATTGGTACAATGAGTGGTAGATATGGTAAAAATCATAAAAGTGTGGTATAAAGAACTTGTGAATGGGAAACACATTGTTCCAGATAACCCTTGAGGACAGGACCCATCGAGTGTGCATTTACATATCCCAAAGTCTGACACCCGGCAGGTGCTGAACGAATGAACCCAAACTCACGATCTTACTGCATTAGTACAATGCAGTTCAAACATGGTGACACCTATAACCTCAAATATGTATACAATCCCTTTCCATTTTAGACCTCCCACTTTTATCTCCGAGTAGAATATTAGTAATAATTGGTTGGTTACACTTCTCAGCCTCTTGGCCTTTGCATTAATTTGGTCCATCTCTCCAAATCATTCTGTAGTGTCTCCCTGCAACGTGGATGGAGAATGAGCTGAATGTGTTCAGAAAACCAAATGACTCAAAATTCATCCCCTTTGTTAGACCTCGGTCAAGTTCACATGTCACAAAACAATCTAATCTGCTGTGGTCACCGTGCTCTGGGTGAAGAGGCCACAACCATTAGTAGAGATCAGTCCCCAAACCATTTCTTTGTGAATGTTTGTTATAGGAATCCATTGCTGTCTTTCTGCATACAGCTAAATAAATCATAATGCAGTTTACAACCCTCATAGCTGTCATTTTAATTGTTACTTTCACTGGATTAAAAGAAAAAAAAATCTCTTTTTATTTTTGACCTCCCACATGTACTTCCCGTTATTGTTGTTACACAGGGCCTCGGCCCATTGTAGCTTAACAGTCATTCAAATCACAGTATCTGGAGGGGGTAAGAGTGAGGGGGAGTGAAAATATTTCTTCTGCAGCCCATATCATAGGATGTTGAAGAGAGAGAAGCATTTTCCTCTGAAAGTACAAATTGGTCATAAGAATGTAATGTATTTGCAGAAACCAGTTATGTTCAATGGGTAGGTGTTTTCGTGCTTCAAATTAATATTTGTCCTTTAAAAAGGCAGATGTTTAGCTGTATATGTGGGCAGTCGACAAGAGCAGGCTCACTGCCGCTGTTCCAAGTGAAGGGCTGAGAGACAAGTGCAGCTCTCACAGCCAAGGCAATCTCCACCCCTCCCACCCCTTCCACTCTGTGCTGATGCTTTCTTGGCGTCTCGGACGCGTGCTGCTGCACCTCACTTCTCAAATGCACTGAAAGCTACATTTTCCAGCACAACAGCAGCTACCTGCTTAAAGTGACATCCTCAGACCAAGACTCATCATCACCCAGGAGCTAGTTAGAAATACAGAACACGGGGCTGTAGTCAACACCTGCTCAATCAGAACCTACACCGTAATGATACCTCAGGTAATTCTTACACTGATCCTAGAATGCTCCACCCTCCCATCTCTTTAGGGCCTCCTCCCATGTTTTCCTTGTATTACCCGTTTCTGATTACACTTTCTATTTTGCATACATTAACTGAGGACAAGCATTGTCTTTTTTTTTATATCTATTAAGCACATAGGTACATTTGCTAAACATGGTGGTGCTTACTCAACTCCCAGATTTAATTTAGTGACTCAGATTGTAACAACCACAAAACATGTGGTAGGTAAACCAGAAAGGGAAGCGTGGCAAAGGCAGTGGAGCTCTGGATTTAGGCATATTTAATGCTTCCACTTTCCAGCTGGGCAGTCTTGAGCAAATCATTTACCTCTTCTAAGCATCAATTTCCTTAACTATAAAATGCAGGTCATAAGTACTATTTCATGGGTTTGTTTTAAGGATCAAATGCGATCAAACATATAAAGCCATCAGTATAGTGGTTACTGGCTTCTAGTGAGCTCTCGAGGAATGATAGCTACTAATACATTATCATTTAAGCCAGTAGGTTCTATACATATCATAATTCCAAAAATAACACCTCCCTAACTTTTTTAAATTACCCTTGTAGTTCTCAACTGAGGTTGATTTTGCTCCCAGGGGGCATTTGCCATTATGTGGAGTTTGATTGTCATAAATGAGGGAGAAGGAGGCTACCAGCATCTAATGTGTAGAGTCCAAGAATACCTGTACATGCCCCATGATACTCAAGATAACCCTCACAAAAAGGCACGACTCAGCCCAAAGTGTAGAGTCCAAGGATGCCTGTACACGCCCACCATACTCAAGATAACCCCCACAACACGGCACGACTCAGCCCAAAGTGTCAATAGTGCCAGTGTTGAGAACCCCCCTATTACTCACAGAGGCACGAAGGTAAGCAAAGTAACCATTTCGTTCTTGAAGACGACGTAGGTACCTGGGTGTATTCCCTCTCTCAAATATTACAGTTGAGCCCCTTTGTCAGAATTCATCTACCATGAGGCCAGTCATTTCCTTTGGAAAAGAACCACATGCTGGAAAATCTAATGCAGCCTGATTAACCTATTAAAGGTCATAAAACAATAACAATTACATTGCACAATTCAGTCTTTAATATCAAAGAGAGCTAGGTTCTTTGAAATGTAAAACATCCTAAGTGAGAGAATAATGCCTGCAATTCTCCCAGGAGCCCAAGGTCATTGTATCTCACACTGGTTCCCTATTAGTTCACTCCATCCCGGGATGTACAGGAGGCCGCAGTTACGGGAGAGGTGTGGATGGGGAGGGGGGTGCTGCCAAGGCTCCACTTTTGCTGCCCATGACTGAGGTCAGACCATGTAGCTGTGTTCCATGGACCCAAATAGATGATGAAGATGGAGCAAAATTAATGTCCTTACAGCTGATAGAAGCATCAGGAAGAAAAACTCTTATCTCTTTTTTTGTTTTTCTTAGGAAAGCAGAGATGCTGCAAGAGCTCCCAAAAATGTTTTAATTTCCCAGGTACTACTGTAAAAATAAGGGTGAGGAGGCGAGTGTTAGGCTTTATTCCTACTGTGAACAGATTAAGCAGACACCAATTTACACCTCATTGTTAAGAGTAACTTTTTTTCTACAAGTGAGACCACATTTACATCTTTTGTAATTAAGCGGAAGGAAATTTTTTTTAATGGCATTTCCCCCTCCCCACGGCAAATCAAGAAGTAAATACTTTATGTTAAGTGTGATCAAATGGTAAAATATGTATGTATTAGAGCCATAAAATAAAGTGAGATTGGTCCTGAAGTCACCTTTCAGCCTCAGCATCTGCTGGGCTGGGACGCTCCTTGTGCCTGTTGGTGTTTTGGTTTTGGAAAAGGCCAGGAATGACTGACTGGAGCAGTTAAAGAGAGGGTGATCAGGGAGGGATTTGCTCTTGGGAAGGGCTGGCTGTTGCCAGCTTCTCTGAAATTAGGAGCCATGGCAGTGAGTTAGCGAGCACTCCCAGTCATTCAGGGGGCACCATCCATCAATGGGGACACGAAACTGCAATAGCACCAACCATACGTCTCCTGCACACTTTGCTTTTTGGCAATTTTCATTTTTAGGAAAATTGAACATAGCTGTATATTAAGAGCTCCTACATTCTTTATTCCCCATACAAGAGAATCTAGTTGGGCCAAGAAGCATTTTTTTTTCCTCTCCTAACAATAGAGTTTGCATGGCTGCTATAAACAATACAATTAGGGACTCGGGTAATAAATAATTGGAGAGCAACAGGGAAAATGAGGTGTGGGCAAGGAGGGAAATAGATGGCTTCAGATGCGATTCGCACAAAGATTGAGGCAGTGAGGGATGAAGCTAAGTCATCCCAGGTCACGTCTGTTCTGCACTAACTAAGGTAAATTATTGGACGCACATCTGTGCTGCAAGCTGGAGGCCGCTCGGCCAGCCCAGGCTGTGCCTTTGTAAGATGGACTTTTTCCCCTGTGAAGAGCTCACAAAGTGAAGTATTCAAATGGAAGCCTCTGACTGATGTTTGGCCAGCATGATCAGTCAAATCAGGTGCTCACTTTTTAAAAAAATGGTAGCAAGCCTTGAGAGACACCTTATATAGCACAAATGCCAGGGTGTTACATCCTTGGGCAATGCCTGGGTATTGTAACTCTGTTGGCTCCATGTGTGTTCTCCACCTTGGTGTCAGCATGAAGAGACAAAGCTTCAGAAACATTTCTCTTTATTTTTAGTTTTTTTTTTTTTTTGCTTTTTTTTTTTTTTTTTTTTTAGACAGTCTCACTACGTTGCCCTTGGTAGAGTGCCGTGGCGTCACAGCTCACTGCAACCTCAAACTCTTGGACTTAAGTAATTCTCTTGCCTCAGCCTCCCAAGTAGCTGGGACTACAGGCGTCTGCCACAACACCTGGCTATTTTGTTGTTGTTGTTGTTGTTGTTGTTGTTGTCACTGTTGTTTTTAAGCAGGCCTGGGCCAGCTTCAAACCCACCAGCCTCGGTGTACGTGGCCTGCACCCTAACCACTGAGCTATGGGCACCAAGCCTATTTTTAGTTTTTTTTCCGGAAAAGGTACAAACACATCACAAACTCCATGTCCACCCCCCACCCCCACCCAAAAGATCAGATTTCCCCTTTGGAAGCATCTTTCTCCTTGTGCCACTTGCTTTTTTGATTCAAGCAGGCTTGAAGAGTCTCCTTTTCTTGCCTTGGGTTGCTCCTTAGCCTTTCCAGGATGACTATTCTGATACAGAGTCACCTCTCTCTGCTTTTGATGATGGTTCTCCCCACCTGTGAAAAGACCTCCTCACAAAATACTTCCCAAAGAACCTTCGTGACCTTCTCTCGTCCTTGACTGCAAAGCTACTTCTGTGTTCGGTCAAGTGATGTTTTACACCTCTTTGTATGTTGCGCCAACCATTGGCCTTACAGATTATACTTGCTCTCAGCATCACCGTTAAATGTAGAACTCAATCTGTAGCTCTGGCCCCCTAACCAGAAGGTTAATTCTATAACTTAGCAAATACTATCGTGCATTGAATAATGACCTTTCAGACAAGGGTGGGCTGCATATACAATGGTGATGCCCTTGCATTACAATGGAGGTGTGTTACAGACATGTACCATTTTTTATCTTTTATACATTTTTTTACTGTATCTTTTCTGTTTAGATCTTTTTAGGCACACGGATATAACTGTGTACCAGTTGCCTATAGGGTTGAGTACAGTCCCACACTGCACGGGTTTGTAATCTAGGAGCAATAAATAGGTCACACTATATAGCTTACGTGGGTAGTGGGCTCTACCATCGGGGTTTGTGTGAGTACACACACTCCATGATGTTTGTGCAATGACAAGATTGCCTCATGTCTCAGAACATAACCCTGTCGCTAAGCAATGCAAGACTGTACTAAGACTGCCCTCCGTACCAGCCATGGTTCCGTGTATGAGGACACAAAGGCAATTCCCTGGCCTCTTGGAATTTATATTCCAATAAAGAGAGTTAGACAGTGACCAGAATAAGTAAACCACACAGTGATTTGGAAGCATTAAGTGCAAGGCAGCACAGACACAAAGCGAGGTGGGGAGTTTGGAGGCAACAGGTGCCGTGATGTGAAATAAGGCGATCAGGGTAGGCCTTGCTGAAAAAAATGATGTTGGAGGAAAAGCCCAAATGGGGCGTGAGAGTAAACCATGTTCACAGGGGTGAACATCCCAGGCAGGGGCCTGCTCAGCTGCAAAGAAGGAAGTCAGAGAGGCATCAGCAGGAGCTGACATCTGATGCACTGAGGGGAGGGCATAGCATGTCAAGGCCTTAGAACATAGAAAGACTTTGGCTTCTCTGAGATAACGGGCTCTCGGATGGTGCTGAGCAGGAGCAACATTATCTGGGCTAGAGTGTAAATGATTGCAGAATTGAGAAATATCAGCAGCGGCTGCATCAGTTACATATTACTAGATAACAAATTACACCAAATCTTGATGGCTTGAAACAAGAGTAATTTATTATTTCTTGAATTTCAGTGTCTACAGGCAGTGCTTTTGCTGGGCTTGCCTCAACTCGCTGATAACGGTTACACCCAGCTGGTGGGGCAGGTGGGGGTGGACTGGGTGAAATGGCTCAGCCTCTTGCTCCACTTGGTGTTACATCTTCTAGGAGGCCAGGAATTGCTTTCCTTCCTGGGGCTGGCACTCTTCCAGCAGTGCTCAAGTGTGGGTCTTGCCTGTTTAGGGCCCATTGGTCAAAGCAAACCACTAGGCCCATCCCAGAGTCAGCGCAGGAGAGGACTGTCCAAGACCAAGGATACATGAAGACGGGGCCCACTGTTAGTCCTTCACCTAACAGTCAGCTACAGGGGCCAAATCCCAGAAAGCAATTTTGAGGCTGTAGAACAATCCAGAAAGGATGTGCGATAGATGGCACTACAGTGATAACTGTGTAAGCTTTGAGAAGTTCTCATATTTTGAATGTGTTTTAAAGGATGACCTTATTATGAATTCCTCCAAGTCACTAGGACAAGTCTATTAAGCTACCAGGGATTGGTGGTGTTCTTATTATGCATGAGATGATGTCATCATAAAGTAAATGAGGTCAGGCTTAGGTTTCTTTTATGTCTGATAATTATTCATTGAGTTTTCTGAACAACTGTAAACTTGGTAATTCACTTAGTGACTGTATACAGTGCCCTGTCAGTATCATCATCAGCTAATATTTATTGGGCCTCCTCTCAGAACATAGTGTTGCACTCACAGCAACAGAGTTGAGCTGCATTAACTGTTTCAGCCAATGCAGGATTATTGAGTGGTTTATTAATCACTCTATTAACCGGTGCCTCAGCAGCTTCCAGCACAGAATTCAGCTTCCAGAATATAATTTATTTCCTTGGAGTAGATCTGGCTTTGGTAGAATCTGACTGCACAAAGAAATAACTATGGGTCTCTCCCTTTGTAAGTATGTGAATGCTTCTTTGTTAACTTTATCATCAGAAGCTTGAAGTTATCAGTCCCATTTAGTGGATGGAGAAATTGAGGCAGTAGTAGTTAAGTGATTTAGCTAATACCATGTACTGAGATGGTGGCAGCTCTGGGAATGAAATACAGTAACTTTTTTTATTGCACTATACTGCCTCTCAGTGGTGCATTTCTCTCTCACACTAATACATGGTCATGGAAACACCCAAAAAGCTTTAGCTGGTGTCTGTGCTCTTTAAGACAGTGTATGACACTTTTCTTTGACATCTGCACAGCTAATCACTGGAAAAGTGGTTTGTTTGTTGTTGTTGTTTAAGCCCCTTATTATAGGGGATTTGTCAGCTGTTGAAATCACCACTTTTTTGTGTTAGTTCAATTCTCATCAGAAAGATGTTGCTGCTTTCAGAGTGCATCTAGAGATTTAGGAATCAGCTCATGAAATAAACTATTTAATTGAGATCCCCACTTTCATTTTGTTCTGGAAACAAAATCATTCCATGCCTTTTGTTTGGATTGATCATTCTTTTTGAGAGAGCTCTACTTTCTATAAATGAAAGAGTTAAATTTGGAGCTAAGAAAAACTGTGAGTGGAAGGAGGGCAGTTTAAATGCAGAACTTATTTGCAAATCTTGAAAGTCGCACCCTTAAATGCCATGCACTCCGAGACGCACGAGAGCGTGCACCCTCCAGAATGTCTGTTTGTTGTAATTCCGTCGCATTACATATTTTACTGCATATCTCTTCCCAGCAGCTTCCAGAGCTTTTCAGATATTCAGCATCAGAAATTGCACTGTTTTATCCTGGATTTTACAAATAGCAACCAGATTATTGTAAAACAGAACTATCTGATAAGTAAGGTTGTGAATTGCTTTTGTGATTGTCATGGGTAAGAGTACTGAAGAAACTGCCAAACAGTACAGCACACTGCTTACTGTAAAAATAAAACCTGTAGCAGTGAATGCGTTTTTCTGATGAATACGTTCAAGGCTGTGATCATTGTGCAACTTCTGGTTGGATGCTTTCAAATGTTCCATATTGAAAAACATCAGTCACAAGAACCAAATAGTCCTCCAAAGCCTGTATTCAACTCAATGGAGAGGAACGCAAATTCTTACTTAGAGTTTCATTGAGGCCAACTCTATTTGGTCCACCATGGGAAGTAGAGATTGGAGGTTCTCTCTTGATTTGCTTTCCATTTTTACTTTATGATGAGGCGGCTGCTACTTTGGTTTTCACTTAAGGAGATGTTCAAATGGCTATGCAAAACAGAAGTGGGAAACAGGCAAGACCAACTTCTGTTCCGCAGACAAAAACCAAAATGCCAGAACATGGTAATTAATGTTAGCAATTTTATAAGCAAAATAATTTGTTTTAATTGGCTAAATAAGGTCTAATATGATTATAATATTCAATAAACTAATTTCAGAAAACTATTTATATCACAAACCTTTAATCATGTTATATACTCACTGCAATTTTAGAAACGGATATGAAAATGGACCTGAATTATTTCCTCTTTACAAATAAGAAAGAAACATTAAGGGCTTTTTTGAAACTTCAAAGGTTATATTCTTTTCTTATATTTTTTTCTTTTTGAAAAACAGTAATTTATAGACAATTCAAGGAGCATGAATCTCTAGTGAATCCAGACAGAAGCATTACGAGGGTGAAAAGTCTTTCCTAAAAAAAGCTCCTTTTTGTCCAAGGAGAAAGTCTTATTAGGATGAAGTGTCTTCCACAATGTTCTTTCCTATCATATTCACCCTAAGGAAAAACAAATCTCCTAGAAGAGATAGATGTATAATTGGGCCTGAAATGGCCCCATAGAAGAGACCCTATAGAATTGAGAAACATTCTTTTGAAGGACTAGCTGCTCATGGGTCAACCCAAGCTGACTTCCCAAAAATGTATAAATGATCAGGGAAAAATGATATTCTTCTAGAGGGCAGTTATTAATTCTTCCTACCATGAGTATCTCAATTTGTTGGCATAAGCTAATTTTGATACTAACTTGAGCAATGGTTAATGCATACCATGTGCTAAAATATATATATATATATATACCAAAGTAAATAAAAGAACAGCTTTTCATACCACCCCAGGAGTGAAAAAAGCTACAAAAAATTGTATGCACTTTTATCGCTCTCCTACGTATATTTTGACAATTTTTTTTTTTTTAAGTTCAGGGACTGTATTATTAAACTCTTTCACATAATTTTTTGAGTGATAGAATTGTATACCCATCAGTGCTTTCAGGATAAACGTCATATCAATATGCTTTTACAAGCATAATATATGCGCTAGGTAGTATTCAAATGAATAGCAATATATATTATATTAAAAATAAAGAAAATTAGGCTTGGTGCCCTGTAGCATAGTGGTTACAGTGCCAGCCACATACACTGAGGCTGGTGGGTTCGAACTTGGCCTGGCCCAGCTAAAAAACAATGACAACTGCAACAACAACAACAACAACCACCACCAGAAAAAGCAGCTGGGCTTTGTGGCGGGCACCTGTAGTCCCAGCTACTTGGGAAGGCTGAGGCAAGAGAACCGCGTAAGCCCAAGAGTTTGAGGTTGCTGTGAGCTGTGACGCCATGGCACTCTACCCAGGGTGACACAGTGAAACCCTGCTTCAAAAAAATGAAAAATAAAAAATAAAGAAAATTAGTTTCTTTGACCTGCAGTATGCTTAAAATCTATGTAATAAAGATATGGATCCAGTAATAATGACTCAGCTGTTATTATTTTATATTAAAATAATATAAAATTTAATAATTGTATATTAAAATAATAACAGCTTACCAACAGTATGACATTATCCAAAAGCCAGACAAAATTAATTAATTATATGTAATAAAATGTTCCAGGCAATGGGTGCTTTGAAATGGGAGAAAAGAGCATTTCCTATGAGATAATATAATCAAGAAAGGACTCTTTGTGGATGAGGGCATATTTTATGCTGAACAAAAAAGGTAGCATACATTTCACAAAACAAATGCCACGTGAAAGGAGATCACGGGAATCCATCAGGGTACAAAAAGTGCTTAGATTCATATAACCAATTACATGGGGATTCTAAAACTTCACTAGAAATAGAGGGATATATGTAAAATGGAGTCACTCGTTCTTTTATCAAACACGTATCTTGAGCAGTCACCGTATGCCTGGTATACGGTGAGGTAGGAGGGACATAGAAGTCAATGTTTTGACCAACCTGTCTAAGACAGTAAGTGCTGGACACCGCTGGATGTCCTGGGCGAGAAACACAAGGCATTTGTCTTCTTGGTTCTGTTGCTTTTCCCTTGTGCACAGACAGGCAGAAATCCTAATACACATAAAATAAAAGCATTCATTCAATGTGTTGAAAATTCAACAATATTTTTGAGCACCATGCACATAGAAAAATATTATAGTTGATGACTGAATTTTTTACATCATTCCAGGTTGTTTTAGTATCATATAAACTTAGCGAGAGAAAATAAAATGAATGAGAACATAATTATTGCATTTACTTAAAAAGAAATAATTAAGAGTGACTACCTGTGATATTGGGGTGGTTATTTCTGCCTTTCCGTGTGCCCTTAAAGAGATGACTTTCCCCTTTTTTGTATGGAATGGGTGGCCTTGGGGAGCACATCTCCAAGCAGAATATAAATGCCAAGTCTAAGAAATCAATGAGTATCACTTTCATATAGCTTTTCCTGCAGAGAACTTTGTTTCTGTCTCCATGGCTCATTCATATGTAATATTTGTCTTTTATATTATTTTGTATAATTACGATGATTTTCATAGAAAGGATGATGAAACCACTTCCTGGGGGGGGGGGCACAAAAACCCAAAACAGTGGCTATGAATTTAAATGTGGTTAACAACTTTGTTCCCCACGAGCACAGATGATGAAGCAGTCAACATACCTTCACCATATAAGCAAGTTACTTTTAAAAATAGATTTAGGGAAGGTACTAAAGATGCAGAGATGTTTAAAACATGAATATTGGTCCCATTCAGTTTATAATATAAATGGAAAAATAGAGTACATACCCAAGAACCCAAATCGTCATAAAACAATATGACACAGGCTAACTTCTAAATGGTTAGCATGGATAAAGACAACTAGAAAACAGAAAGATAAGCATTATATGTCCTGGCTGTGCTGTTTATTCCTTGTGTGATATCAAGTAAGCCAATTTCGCTAAACCTCAATTTTGTCTCCTGTAAAATGGCTCTAATGGCAGCCACTTTGTGAGTTGTTATAAGGTTTAGAAATTAAAGGCAATGCTAAATCCCAATCATGTAAGAATTGTTTGCATTATTACTATTCCTTACTGTATAGGTGTTAACCATATACTAGCTATTGTGCTAATCATTTTACTTTTATTAGCAAATTGAGTTTTCACAATATTTTATAGATGAGGAGAGTAAGGTTTGGAGAGGAAAGGACTTGATCAGTGTCCCATAATTAGGAAGCAATGGTCAGGGTCAGGATTTGGACCTAGGACCAAGCAAGCCCAAGGGCAAGTTCCTAATTATGATATACCCCACTTTTCCCGGAGCACTTGGATGGCTACTAGGATTAAAACGATTACAATTCATTGCTGTAAATCACGAAGGTCGGGAATGTTTTTTTTGTGGAGGTCATGGAACTTGTCCTGCTATTCCACAAGAGATTGGAGTTAAATATGTTGAGATGAAGAAGAAGAGGATGGATGTACATGAGGCTCAGGAGAAAATGAGTGTGGATCAGGCTGGGAGAGCAGTGAGTGGTGACAGAACGGACGGCTGCATGCATATGTTGGTGGCGAACTGCAGAAGGGACTGAGTGTAGAGCAAAGAAGTCTGCACTTTATTCCCTAAGGAATCGTGTGCCTTTGATGATTTTTAAGCCAGTGCATAAGATAATGAAATAAAACAGACTTTCAATTGATCAATCAATAGCTATTGGGAATGGATAACACTCAGAGTGGCATTTTAAGAAGGCTATTCCAGTTTATGAAGGATGTATTGAAGAAGAAAATAATAAAACCTCTTAAAATGACTGCTTTCAATAGCTGTATCGTGACAATTGAGTAAAGTGTCACAACAAACAAGTCACTAATAATAAAGTATTGGTTTGTCAAAGATTTGCTGCTCTGTACGTTAGAGTAGATTCAAGGTCATACCTAATGTCACTTCCTTCACTCAGACTCCAAGTGCTTTCTGGAGAAGGGGAAAGGTGGTGTTACCACTGGCACAGCCCTTGCCAGGACCCTAGGAATGTCCCTGGCAGTGGGCGCTGCATTAGCACAGGGAAGCTTGGAGAAGTGCTATGTTAAGGGATTGTTGCAACAGTCCAGGTAAAATTATACAGATCAAGAAGTGTTGGGTCTGGAAATGGAGCAACCCAAATAAGAGATGCAGGAGTGGTATTGGATAGTTATTGATATTTTGATGATTAGAAAGAGGCAAAAAAAAAAAAAAAAAAAAGGGAAAATGAGCTCTGAATGACTCAAAGATTTTTATATTTGAGACTGGTGAGGGAATTTCGAGAAAGAGCTTGCTCTGCTTTGAAGGTGAGTTCATGAGTTTGTTTGTAGAACTAGTTGAGTTTTAAGCACATTATCCAAGTGGAAAAACCCAGAGGGCAGTATGAATAACTTGCCCTTGGAAGGAAGGTCAGAATGGAAAGAAGTCTTTGTGAGTCATCCATTTTGAGGTGATGAAATATTGTCTATGTTACCAATTTAAAAAAATTTTTAAAGGCTGTTGAGTGGGTTTCCTAACCATAGAAGTTAACAGTTCTGAAGCACTTGCTATGTGCTAGGGACAGAACTCACAACAGCATATACATTTGTTCTTAATGACAGCCCAAGAAGCAAGTAGTATTATACCCATTTTACGATGAGGAAACAGCCACAGAGAGACAAAATAACTCTGTCACGGTCACACAGCATGCAGGTGGTCGAGTTGGGATTCATTCCCAGGCAGGCTGGTTAAAAAACTGAGCACTTAACTACCATTTCCTACTCCACAATGTAAGCACATGAATATAAAGCTCTCCCACAGGGAAAGCAGTCATTTAAAAGTCACATTCCAGCAAGAAGTATGAACATGACTTGGCAGCTCCAGTATAATCAGATAGCCCCCCTCACTCAAGGTACCTTAAGAGTAAATCAAATCTATCAAACTACAAATGTATCCATTCAGGGTTCCCACCTCCTCGCTAAGGAAGAGGTAAAAATAAGCAACAACACCTATAGCCATTTATACCTTTAAAAAAAAAATCTTTTTTTTTGTCTGGTCTTGATTTCTTTTTGTCTTTCCTTGACTAAGTGTTGCTGTTTAATAACAGCATTATTATGATACCTGTTTAATAAACCCCGGGTCCCCTCCCCGGCTTTTATTGTGCTGGAATAGTCGCATGCTTATAACTGGATCTTTATTTTTATAGGCAGAAAATTCTCAGTTCACTTATTCCCTTGTATAAAGTTAATTTAACTATAGAACCTATATCAATAATGCCATTTAAAGGAGGCTGCTTCTAATACATGCTACAAAATGTCTGCAGAGAATTCCGGATTTGCCACCCCACTTCCCTTGCTGCTGGCCGGGCCTTGCAGCTTCCTTTCCCTTCTCCATCTGAGCACTCTCTGTTCTCTGGCCAGCTGCCTTCTGTTCAGCCCCTGTGTGTTCTCCATTCTCTGCTCCGCCTTTATGATAAGTAGAGTTTCATCCTGAGCACATTGGGATGGAGGTGGGGGTTACTTCTTTATTTGGGTCCAAGCGAAAAACATACCCTTCTATTGGCAAACCATGAAAGTATGACACTTTGAGTTTAACAAGATTAAGCGAACCCTCTTTGGGAACGGCAGTGTGGCCAGCATGGGGAAGGAGAGTGTTTTTCTTCTTAGACCAATTCTTACTCTATATTTGCTGGCTTACACAGGAATTCTAAAATACCTGGGTCCAGGAGATATATTGTGGGGATATAGAATAGTTGAAATAAAATCATTTTCCCCAAAAAATGATAATTGTTATAAGTAGGGCAGATAGAATTTACCTTCCAATGTCAAAATTACTTAATTTCAAAGAGATGGCCAGTCAAAAGCTTGGGTGTCTGTTCCCCCTGACTTATGACTGTTTAAGCTCAGGTTATCGTGGAAAGCAAGCAGTCATTTTCACCAATAACTTCACTTATACCAAATACTTGACCTTGGAATCAGCAATTTACATCCTTATAAAGGAGGTCACTTAGGGAATTTAGGTGTGTAATCCCAGCCCCCATGTGGCAGGAGATGGGTAGGAATGGAACAGACCGAAGCTGGTGAGACACCATTTGAAACAATTCGAATTGGGAAATCATTTCTTTTTGACTTTGTTTTAAAAATGGAACCTACTTTAAAATGGTACAGGAAGGGAGAGGCACACAGATAAAGTCTGTAGAAGCAGTGACTCAAAAACTCTTTTCCAGGACTCCAGAAAGCCACCCTGTTGTCATATTTGGAGGGAAACCAGAAAAAAATACATTTCTAATAGATTCTTTCCAACACCTTTCCTTCAAACACCGTGCCCTCCCTTTTATTTTCCCTTTATTAATAAAATTAATGGACATAAACGCCCTTTAAACTTGAACCAGGAAACATAGGTTTTTCAAGTACTAATATTTCGGTATGGGCTTTTTTTTTTTTTTTTTTTTAAGACAATTATCAAGACGAAGCATTTGTTTCTTCTTTTGTTTACCCATGGCAGTTTGTCAGCAGTTATGATAAGTAGAGTTCCATCTGCCAGTAAAACTACATTGCAAATTGCCGTAGAAATTAGCAGCTTTCATTTTTGCCTACATAAATAAATATGCGAAATAAATTGCACATAAATGCATCCTAAAAAATCACAGGTACACCGCACAGTTAAATGCCAATCAGACAAAAAGCAGAAACACGTTGCGATTATCTCAGTTTTCAAACCTGGAAGACACATGAATGTGTTTCTAAATGAGAGAGGCAGTGTATCATGCTCGCTGAGATAAAAACAGAAGCTGCCAGACACTGCACTGGGGCTTTATTCTGAGAATCCTTTGCCTGAAACCGGCTCTATCTTTTCTCGGTCTCTCTCTCTCTTTCTCTCTCTCTCTCTCTCTCTCTCTGCTTCTCTCCTCTCTCCTCCCTGTCTTTCCCTTGCTCATTGTTCTCTCTCTCTCCTGCCTTTGATGCACATACGTTGTCACAATCCATTGACTCTCCTCTCTTCTCTGTTCTTACACTCAAGCCTAGCGGTGCTTTCGCCAGCCAGCAGCAGCCTCTCCTGCGAGTTTTAGGCATGTGTGCAGCTCAGTTTGATCGAGCGTTCCTTTTCTGCCTTTTCACTCTTACAAAAGATTAAAAGGTGGCGTCACATTGCTCCCCTGTTCCTTCCTGCAGGAGGGACTTAAAAGGGACAACAAAAACTAATCACTTTCAATAAGCATTTTCTTACTGGGGGAAAAAAAAAATAGGAGGAAAAAAAAAAAAGGGAAAGAAAGGGAAAAAAGGCGGGGGGTGGACTTAGCGGTGTAATTTGAGACCCGTGGTGAGGATTGGAGCGAGCTGGAGATGCTGCCCGCTGCTAACAAGGGGAGGAAGCCTTCAGCTGAGGCAGGTAAGAGCGCCCTTCGGAGGGTTTGACCGAGTGGCTTAGTTAAATCTCTGTTTTCACCGTTTTGTAATTGAGAAAGGCATCCGCAGCAGAAGCCGATTTTTCAGTCGGCTTCCTTTTGTTTAACATAGAAAGTACCTGTATTAATTTTGATGAATTAGAGCATGCAGCAAATTCAATTGAAAATAGATTTGTATAGTAAATGCATTTATACGGAATGATTTCTCCTCCGTTTTATTTAAGGAGAGAGATGAGAAAGATGATTTTGATCAGAATAGCACTTTGCATTACGTTAAATTCTAAACAGCTAACGGAAAAAAAAAATAATTCAATAGATCCTGCTTTTGAACTTCGGTACTTAAACCCTGGGAGACAGCAGGCATTTGAAATTTTTCTTCTAACTGAACTTCTGATATGTTATAATAATTTTTCACTGGAGGTTTAAGCAAGGGTAGAGTTTATTTAAGTCTAGCTGCTGGGGTTTGTTTGGCTTGGAGCTCGTGGGCGAAGCGCTTCTTATATCTTCTTAACCGGGGTCAGGTTGATGTTTCATAAATGGAGATTAAGTGTTGTCCCAAATGAAATAAGAACTTTAAACACCAGGTTAGGACATGTTTTAGAAATGGATCCAGTAAATAATTGGGATAACTGAATTATGACAGTTTGAAATGGGAGTTAACTCTGAAGGTGCTGTTTGATAAACCTGGATTCTAGGCATTGTATATGGAGGGGCTGATTATCAGTCTCCAGACCGAACTTCACATTAGGATCTTAAATGTAGAATCCGTGTGGACTTCCACTGTAGGTAGCTTTTAGGAATATGCCCCTTTTGTGTGCTACGAATGGGAGTTGTGGATTCTGTTTGATGGCATTTCTCCTTTAAAGAGCTTTGGGATGAAGCTTAAAAGGCTCACATCTATTTTAACATCGAAAAAACACTGAATGCAATACACTCTAATCTCCCAGCACTTGATTTCTGTTGCTGCTTCTGTTGTTTTAAAGTTTTGATTATTTGTTTTTAACCTTGGTCTCTGTTGATTTTGTGTGCATTGCTTCTGCTGCTAAAATTCATTGCTGGCATGAACAAACTGAGATTTGAGAATGCAACAACAACAAGAAAAAACCCTACTCACTTCTAATTAGCCAAGTTTTTAATTTAGGATAACAGAAATCCAGATTATACCTAGGATTTTACCTAAAAAGGTTCAATTCCTGTTTAAATTTTTTTTGGATGGGAATATCTGAATACTAAAAATATAATATTCTATTAAAGGAATGCTTCTCTGAATGATGTATAGAAGGGTGACTGCATGCCTTCACTAGGTTTGGTCCTAGAAAGAGCTGCTATCCTATGGCGTTGTTGAGTTCAGCAGACGCGTACCAGAGGATGTTTTATATATTTGTTTGGTGATAAGATTTTTTTTCGTCTCAAGTTTCCAAACTGGACTTGCTCCTCAATATCATACTCTGGTGTATCTCATGTTTGCCAGACCATCTAATGGCATCTTGTGGGTGCAGCCTGTGAATGGAATTTTATGAGCACGTAAGAAACTGCTGACAGTGGGCAGTGGACACAGACGGCTGTGGGTCTGATCACACTTCACCATCCAAAGATGATCTCCACCAGAAGTTCCCCGGGAAGCCCCCGATCCAGGTGTGGGGAAACTTAATTTTTCCCTCCTGATTAGAAGAACAGAGAAAGATGTGGACAAGGGAGAAAGAATTGCTGCAGAGTGTTTGATGCGATCGTGCTGGCGGTCGCATAGTGAGTTTTTTGAAAATCACATCGTGTGCAATTTTTCTGTTTTTTGACTTAAGAAACTTCGCAGAATCTTCAAGTAGCTTTTGTCAAATTCAGTCTCGTTTTTGCACATTGCTTTCTTGCAGGAAATCTTTTCTCTAACTCTAGCTATACCTAACTACTGAGGACTGTTATTTTGCTGCTGATAATGATGATTATTTCTCAAATAAGTGTGGTAAGGGCTGGAGAAGAAGGGCCAGGAGAAAAGTGTCGTCTGTCTCATATGTGCTTTTTATTTTATTTATGAAAATGACTTCTTCAAGGTGAGGTGATTGCAAATTTGAAGTTACAGCTTGGCCATTTGCGTCACTGAACTGCCATCTTCCTACAGAATGAAACATAACTAAAGTAAGCAGAAATAATTCTGTTGTAAACTGGATAGTAGTTCAGCATGCACTTTTAGGCAGATGGTAATCAACGCTATCCTCACTCAAACTGTCTGATTCATATAAATAGCATTTTTCTGACTTTTCCAGTAGATGTTGCTGGAGAGCAAAGAAAAGATCCTTTTTTTTTTTACAGGAAAAAAAAAGAAATGCAGTAGACTTATAAAAGCTAGGGGAAAAGATCCTTCTTCCTAAACTCTGCTGATAGCATTTTGCATAATTTCCTAATTAATGAATTATATTGAATCACTACCGTTTATAATGTTCTATAGAAAGCTATTAAAACTTGATTTCGATTTTAAAATTACCTGATTGTTCTCTTTTGTCCCAATATATATTGTCTGTTTGCTGTTTTTCGTTTTTAAAAAATCAAGTTAACTGCACATTACTATTCAGAACATTTCATCCCTGAATGCTAAAACCCTTTAGCATGCAAATATGATGTCAGAGGAAGAACTGAAATAGGATAGCCTGAGAAGAGTAATGATCAGACACATTATAAAAATATGCACCAGTTGCCAACATGTAATGAAATATTAAGAAATTAAAAGCATGCAACCTCTAAAGTAATAGAATTTCATTGCTCTGAGACTGTTTTCCCACTGAATATTAAGTGCTTAATAGATCTACCCGTAAAAAAACAATCGAAAACCTACATGGTTTGTCACTGGAGTTCTTTCATTATATGATTTTGAAAAATTAGCCCAATAGGATTTTCCCCAGAATAGGAAATGTAATTAACATTGGATATTAAGTACCAGATTTCCAAAGCAAAAGCCACAAGCTTGAGGGAAAAAATAGACATGCAGAGAGCAAACATGAGTGCCACAAGCTGAGGGGACCCACACTGGAACTACTCTGCTGGTAATCACTCTGAAAAAATGACAAAGACGTCCCAGAGGAGCCCTAGATTCTAGTTCCCAGACACAAACTGATGCAATTTCAGGCAACCCATGACCTCTAGACGTGGGAATATTTATTTTTGGAAATGATCAATTAACCGATTTCAGTGGTGAAAGATATATATATATGTGTGTGTGTGTGTGTGTGTGTGTGTGTGTGTGTATATGTTTTTTTGTTTTTTTTTGCAGTGTGAAGGGGGGGTGTTGGGTGTCAGAAAAGCACTGGCAGACAGGACAAGGGAATCACCTGGGCTGGAGAGCTTTCAGTTTTTCCTACCTTTAGCAGACTTAGCCTTTTGCTGGTGGATTTTTGTTTTGCATGGGAGTACTTCTTTGTCAGTTTTCATTCCTGAGGTGTGAAATGCTCCATAGGATGTTTTGATTTAACACCCATTCATTTTTTTTTTCTTTCTTTCTTTTTTTTTTTTTTCTGGGAGGAAAAAGCTTGTATTTAGAAGGCATGAGTGTCAGCTACTTCTGTTTTGTAATTAGCACTGTAAGTCCACTGGGGTAAGGATGCTCCAATTTTTTTTTTTTTTTTTTTTGCTTTGATTCAAACATCATTTTTATATTTGACCCATAGTGGTGTTTTCTTTTGTTTTCTTTTTTCCTTCTGCTTTTAAATGAGAAAAGCTTCATAATTGGGCAGGAGATTTTACTTTCTAGTTCTGGTTTGTTTGCTGTTTGCCTCCAATTCTCTCTTTTTTAATAGACTCTATCCAAAGCACCAGGAGTTAAATGTGCCGAATGAAACCCCTAACAACAGCAAGGAATGTCTGTCCTCTCTCTGGGAATCTTATGAAAATGAAAAGATACCAGCCACCATCCCTGGAGAACCACCTACTAGCCAGGTCCTAATTCCCTCCCGAAGGTGAACAGGAGAAGAAAGGTCATTGTGGGTTGAGGGGATTCTCAAGATGGTAGCATTGAGATTAGGACTGGAAGGTGCAGACACAGAATAACCCTCCTCAGAAAAATCAGAGGGATCCTGTGGGACACAGGGCCAAAAAGAGTGATTGACTCTAGTATGAAGGAGGGCCTTGAATGCTGGGGCCTGGTATCTGATGGCCACAGGGGAGATGTGATCTGGCAGCTCTTAGAGTGCAGCATGAGTGTGGGGAGGGACTGGAGTGGTGGGGCCACACCACACCACACACTTCTGCCCATGAGATTCAGAAACACCTGTCTAGAGGCAAGTTGATCTATTAACTTGCAGCCTCAAGGAGCTATTGCTACTAGGAAGTTATTGTTTTATCTTTTAGAAGTGTTGTTGAGAACTCCTAGTCTAGAGGCCAGAAGCCAATGAATAAGCCATTATTGCATTAGCCTAGACATAGGTGGTAAGGGTGAGAAACGGTGAGAGGAGGGGGAGTGGCTTTAAGAAACACCTTCCTATTATAATTATTGCAATTTCTTGTTTGTACTGTAGATGTCATGGCCTCATTAGGCAGGGATTTTGTGTATACGCATTTGTTTTCATAAGAAAAACCTGCAGCATCCGTCTGAGATGAGATTTGTGGTTTAGAAGGTGTGGCGTTCTCTCTGCACTATCTGAATATAATCAATTAGCCTTAAGTTTGTTTCCTGTTTCCTGACATTGATGAGGATGGATTTTTATGATCTTTGAGGGTTTTCATTTCTCTAAAAAGGTATATACTTTATTTATTAGAATTAATTGTCTCCCTGAATTGCCTGTGTTGTCAGTTACTTTCTATAAACCTTGACTAACTTGCCTTGAACTCTTTGATGCCTAGAGTGTTTGACTGACAGCTGGGCTGTGGAGACTATATAATGGAAGTTTATATGTGAACGTATAAGATGTTGTCTTGTACTCAATAGACTTCACAATGAGACAGAGCAAAAATAATTATTAGCACGATCAAGTGGTGTGTCGTGTTTTTCCTCAGTGACACGGACTTTATCAGCCTATCCAGGTGGACAGGGTCACCAGCATCACCTCTGAACCAAACTATACATGAGTGACTTTCCTCGTCCTCCAGCCACTTTAATTTAATTTGTTCCATTTACTTTTCCAAGCTTTTCATTCTCCCACCATTTTAATACCATCAGAGATGGGGGGCTGCCCATGACATTCACACTTGACATTATCAAACACAAAAGGCATCACTCATACACTTGACTGTATTACAATGCAAGGAAAAAAATAGATCCCAAAGGCTTAGAAATTATTGTCTCACACCTTGAATGTAGGTAGATTTTTTTTTTTTTTCTGTTTCATCCAGCCTGCCTCATTTGACTGTTTTGCTTCTGTGTGTTTGCAAGAGGATTCTTTAAACCCTGGAAAAATCAGCACTCACAAATCCATAACACACACAACCTTGTATGCTGTATCCACTGGAGGTATGTGTCTTAGTATAATGGAAATTTACAACCATATTATCATGATCTGTCATTTGTTAGGCACAAACCATGTTTTGATATAGCACCAAAGTTGAGCCTTGCACTGGCGCTGCCTTTTTTACTGCTGACTTTAGTTCTTCTGACAGTACAGCAGTTGTGACTGAACGTTGTCTTGACTCACAGATCTGTGGTCACTAGAATTTCTCCATGACTGACAGGGAGGCCAGAGGTTTATCGAAATCCACAGGAGCCCTAACTTCTATGTGTGTGTGTGTGTGTGTGTGTGTGTGTGTGTGTTGAGAGGAGGTTTCAAAATTTAGTATACATTTATCTGTCCCTCCTTTTGCTTACTATTCTAAACCTTCTATTTAAAGACATTTTACCCACTCATTGTATGTAAGACAACATGTGTGACTTGAACAAACAGAGTTATCAGTTGGTGAATTGCTTCCGTAGTTTTACATCATGCATTGGGACCGCATGTGCTGTAAGGCTCTGTACAACAGCCAGCTACATGGTATCCTGCAGGTTTAATATACTTCCACAGCCTTGTACTTGGGAAGGATCTCTGTAATTGGAGACAATCTGGTAAGGAGAACTTTTTAAGCCATTGGAGGCTAAAATACAAGTTTTTGAGAAATGTGACTTTATAGGCTTGAAACTGAATGGATTACAAATTTCTCTTAACCGGACAGAATCATAATTGCCTATATAGCACAGTCCTGATTAGCCAGGGTTTGAATTTCCAGCCCAGGGATTATCCAGATTTCTTCTCTGACTCCCCTGTCTTCTTTCTAACTACCTGATGTGAATCATTTCTCTAATCGTTGGCACCTCTGCTAATGCTGTGGAAGGGCATATTTGAGCCGCTAAATCCAAACCGGTGAATTACCCTGGAGAAGAGCTAATTATGTACAAAGTCTGGATTTTGTAGCTATTCACTAATGTTGACTGGTTAAATTTCAATTTGGGGGGGGCGATATCTTTTTATTTACAAATGATGGCTGACTGTAACTGCTTTTATGTCAATATCATGCCAACCTGTTTAAGGAGCAAAACAAGTAAGGCAATGAATGGTTTCATTGTTCAGACGCGCACCGTTCTTCTCCCTTCTCCCATGATTGGGGTGAGGGCCTAGCTGGGATTTTAAAAAGCCTCATGGATGAAGCAAGTGTACATTCTGCGGTGGACCAGCCGTCTCATTAGCACGTTCCTCTGGCATTTAGTACAGAAACAGGTTAGGGGTACCCAAGCCCCACTTAGTTACCCTCTAACATTAGTCCCATCCCATTTCCCATGTTAGCTGAGTGCCAGTTAACTTGGATAAATTATTTGTTTTTGATATCAGAATTAGGCTGAAATGATGAAAGGAGAGGAAGCAGAGTTAGACTTACCAGAGAGGTTGTTATAGACCAGGGTGGAACTTACCAGCCACCTTCCAAGTTTGCAGATCAGAGCGGGATTCTCCCAACTGAGTATTACTATAGAACCTAAATTGTATTTCCTATCCTCTTCTTACATGTGAGTTGTGGCTTGGACATTTTCAAAATCTTCTGGTCACATCTGCCACCTTGTAACAATGTCTCATCAAGTAATGCACACTGTTCTCCTGTACTCTGTATTTGACGAACATGTTTTATTAATATTTGGTAGCCGTTTTTAGGTGCCTAAATTCAGAGATGTTTTCATATCTAAATATGTAATGGGAGGTTAAGTGGCGAAATATATACTATATACTGTAATTGACACAATATGCTAAGGAGAAAAAAGTAGTATTGTCCCCAAGGTACTTAAAAAAGTATTCTTTATCACTGGATTAAAACTGAGACTGTTAGAAAAAAATACACTTGAATTTTTGTAATGTTCAGGTGTAAATGATGATGTAGTATAATGACCAATTGTTTTCATTCCATATTTTAAAGGCGAATTTAAACAGTAGTACAGTACCTAAACCTGGAAATGTAAAATAACCACTAGAAAAATCATGAACAAGTCTAGACACGAGTTATATATGTACAGGATGCCTCTTTGCATTTATATGTGTGTATGCATTTACATAAATATATACACACATATGTACAGAAAATATATGTATGTGCATTTATCTGTATCTATCTCCGTATCTATATCTCTAGAAGGAGAGCAAGAGAGACAGAATGAATGGGTATATTATTCCTAGTAAGATATCATGGGCTTTTTCCCAGCTGACATTATTAATTTCTCACGGTCTGACACAGAGCGTGCCAGGTACCAGGGCTGCCAATATGAACACGACTAACTCGTTAGGAGTTCATGATCTAACCTGAAATTAGGAATTATTTAAATGTTGCATTTTCAGACATAGACATATTTAGTAATTAGAAACACCGACAGAGAAAAAAAAATCAAGGATTCCAAAAGGCATCTGAGTTCTCACTAGGTAACTCCATGCTTAATATGTTTTGCGTGCTCAAGGGGAGAGTTGGGAAAGAAATACAGGCAGGTATGATTTGAAGGGAGATCTTCCCACAATATAATCTTGTCCCAACTAAAAATAAATCTGGCTTTATGGAAAAGCCAGGCCAGGGTTCCTGAATTCTCTGTCACCACTTCCTGCCGATGTAGGTCACAAACCAAAGATAGGATCAGTTCGTCTGATCTCACGACCCTCTGAGTGGTATACATCATTCGTCTAAGTGGAGAACACCAGGGAGGGTGTTTTCAGTGTGCCTTGTATTAAACACAGAACCAAAAAGGTTTAATGTGAAAAGGTATGAAAGTGTGCCTATTTTTCTAAAATGAGACGGGCTTATGTGATGAAGATCCTTTTCTTCTTGATCTCTATGGCCTCCATGATGTATGTGTTCTGTGTGTTTGTAATGACACATCCTATGTGGTTTATACACACACACGTATAGTCTCTAGAGGTCAGTAGAATGTAAGAAATAAGCAAAAATTCATGTCTAGATGACACCCAGATTCTGGAGACCATTTTTCAAATGGTAAAATGATGATCGTCAACTAATGATATTAGAGACTGAAATCATTAATCAGTGTTAACAAAAAAGTCATGTCATTCGTGTTCCTGAAATGAATCTAATCTATTTGTTTTAAGCAAATTTCAGATCAATGAACATTTACATGGCAAGAACCTTTACAGAAACCCAGGCTGCACTTACTTTACTATGGTTTATTACAACCAACCATGATTCTCCAGAAGCATTTTTGAGGATTTTTTTAATGTTACCAGAACAGAAAGGTGATTTGTTTTCAAACACTTGACTCTTACATCCAAAACACCATTTCTGTTTAGCTGCCAGCTCAGTCTCCTTGACTCTTAGAAATGAATGACTTCATGATTTATATGTTGCAATTTTATTTGTTTTCATGAACTAAATGTCCCTGATGTTGGCAAAACGTATTAGAAAATTGTGATTTATTTTCTATATTAAGCTAAAATTGTTGACATTCCAGAACACGGCTACGCAGTTGAACATATTTCTCAAGTTTTTCTCAGGAAAATTCATGTGCAAAAAAGTGTACAGATGACAGCGTGTAGCTATGAACTGTGGAGTTGTGGATGGCTTTGATATTATCGTCCCATGCAAAGAGAAATTAGATTCCATCTGAATTGGGGGATGAATGATAGTCTTTTAAGCTGAGGTGCAATGCCTTGGCTTAGAACTTAATAGGCCTTACACGTATTCATATCATTCACACTTGGAACTAATCTATCAATAAGCTATTCCCATATTTGTTTACTTACACGATTGTGGATTGTGTTTTAGCTCAATTTCCTTCTGTGATAAATCCGAAAGCAGGGGTTGAAAAAATGGCTAAAAGGGAGTGATTGGAGATGAAATAACAGGAGCTGATGAGGGCCAATGGAGCAGTGAAAAGGTATTATAAT
The DNA here is from genome assembly GCA_963574355.1 of Loris lydekkerianus. Taxonomy (NCBI): domain Eukaryota; kingdom Metazoa; phylum Chordata; class Mammalia; order Primates; family Lorisidae; genus Loris; species Loris lydekkerianus. The sequence continues at coordinate 35,627 of CAUYPK010103458.1, forward strand.
CACACACACACCCCCCAAACCTATACTACCTTAAAACAACATAAAATCTACTAAGTATTTTTGGAGAGTGATTATGTGAAGAAGTTAAAAGAACTTTAGGTTGAAAATGGCTTCTATCATCCTGAAGAGATTACCAGTAGACAATCAATAAATATCAGGGGCCTAATCCTAATCCAATGCCTAATCTCCCGACTTTATTGCCAATTATTAATTAAGGAAAATACGGTATCTTTCCTGTCCTCAGGGAGTTTTCAGGGGTTTGCATGCCTCCAACACCGTCTTCCCGGACTCTGAGCCTCTACAATTGCCCTCCCGAGCTTCGCCTTTCTTTGTTCCTTCATGAAAAAGTTCCTTTTCAGCTTTTAGAACTCTCCCTTTTCAAATGGCCTTTTTTTTTTTTTTTTTTTTGTCTTCATTAACATTTCAGCTTGCCCCTGCCTAAATCCCATTCATTTTTTAGCTCTCAGTTTGAATATCACTTCCTCCCAGAAGTTTCCCTTGACTACCCTCTTTAAGTCTAAATTAGGGGCTCCTGCTCGTCAGCCTGTAAAAATGCATTTACTTTATTGGAACATTAACCTCACTTTAATAACTGCTGCTCTAATTGTCTATAATTCACACAAAGTTTTAAGCTCAGTGAGGACAGGGACCATTTCTAGCTGGTCAATTGCCGAATCACTGATGTCTAGAAGAATATCTGGCAGTGTACCCTTCATCAAAAGCTCTTGAACGAATGTGCAGATACTTATGCCTTACTCTAGGCAGGTTCAAAATATCCCTAGGTGTCACCTTTCCTCTGCCTCTACTTACTCCCCCAAAGTAGATCCACGTCCCCCAGTCCCAGCACACAACCATCCTTGTAGTTGGAGCAGGTTGTACACTTTTTAGTTGTTTCCTCTTTGGTCTCTGATCATGAATTTACAGTGGAAGGTAGACGTGTTTGGGGGTGACCTAAAAGTGGCGACTACTTCTCTCCCCTCTTGTGATTGATTTCAAGATAACAGAATTGCCTAAGAAAGATTGTGACTCTGGAAGCGCAGTCATGAGTATGGATTAAGTGGCCACGCAGAATCAGGGACTTTGCTGAGAACTGGAGATTCAGAAATGATGCTTCAGGATAAGTGTGTAATGTTTTATATTTAGTTGGATCTGTGGGACCAGGTCACTTTATTATGAGGATCTTATCCCCCCTACTCGCACTACTCTGCTTTCTTCTCCAACCCTCCACTTTAAATGTTTTTTGATAAGTCATTTGATAAAGTTAAGCTGTCCCTCCTTGCTCAGACATTAGCAGGTGCCAATCCTCCTTTTAATACATGTGCCGTGTAACTTAAGACTGCTTTCTTAACATGAGATTTCCAGATGCCCACACCATCGTCCTGTGTCTACGGGCATATTTAGACAACTGAGCCGCATCTAGGGCAGGCAGCTATTGTCAGAGATTCTGTTCTACTTCTATCTGATCTTTAAAACTTGGTTATTTGGGGAGAGATGGGGAGGGGGGAGGTTTGATGGAGGAGGAGGGTAAATGGCGGGACTACACCTATGGTGCATATTGCAGGGGTAGATATATAATCAATTAAGTATGGAGTATAAATGTCTTAACACAATAATTAAGTAAATGAGGTGAAGGATATATTAACTAGTTCTATATAAGCATTCCAAACTGTATATAAAATCAGCACATTGTACCCCATAAATGTATTAATATGTACATGATCTATGTGTTTATGACTTAATAAAAAAAAAAAACTGGGTCATTTTGGTAAAACCATAGCCTCAAAGTAGAAAACTTTTTATAGTACCCTAAAATATAGTTAAGAATGGATTTTGAATTACGGAGTGGACAATTTAAACCTTCTGTGATTTAAACTCAGTTATATTCCAGTTTTTACCACCTCTGAATTCACAAATGCATGATGGTTTTGGAGAGAGCTTGAGGAAGGAGGTGGAAAGAGCGTTCAGACGTGGTGCCCTCATCTCTTTATTGTTGTTATTTTTAATTACTTTTTGCCTTTGTCATCCAACTCTTTGCTCATTGTTGTTTCTTGTTGTCTAAAGGAGGAAGTGAATATTTTATCAAGAGTATAAAATGGGATTATTCCCCATATATTGACATGATTAAAGTGGCACTGGAATATTATTATTCAGGAAGAACTACAGCATAGCTTATAAGGCGTGGGGCAGGCGAGGGGCTGGCTAGTCTCCCATAGATTGTGAATATTAGCTGTTAGCATCAGGGATTCCATTTTTTAATACTGTGTTAAGGAAGTTAAACATAGGAACATGTGGAGATTAATGACAAACCATTTTATTCCTCACTGGTGAAATTTAAGAACTCAATCAAAATATTTTCATAACATCCATTGTGTTTTTAATATTACGTGAAAACATAAATAACCTTAAAGCCATCCTAAGTGGTATTTAGATGACAATGTGGTAAAAAATCTTAGTCAAATAATGAAATTATTATTTTAATTATACAGTTATCCACAGGTTCCCATCCTTGGATTCAACCAACCTCAGACTGAACATATTTTTTAAAAAATACAATAATAGAAATTAAACAATGCAGCCTAACAGCTATGTACACAGCATTTGCATTGTATTAAGTACAATAAGAAATCTAAAGATAATTTAAAATACAAGGAATAATGTGCATAAATTATATACAAATACTGTGCTGTTTTATATAAGGCATGTATATGTGTATATCTACTGTAAATACCAAGGGATGACTGTAGCAATAAACATAAAAGCCAGTTTACTTTCCTCTAACAATATGCATATTAAATTATTTGAGTTCACACTTGTAGTATCTGTTTTATTTTTAAGTATAATCCCCCTTCCTTCAATCATTGGTTCCATGAGAATGATATCAGAATGTAAATTTGTGTCTCACACTTTCTTTCCTTATCCAAAGAGTATCCTATTAAATCCACTCCTGTCTCTTATGTGGAAACTCTTAATACCCAGGATGGTTTATTATATTTCTTCTAGAATAAGAAAATATTTTTAGGGGAAAAAAAGAGTAATTCAAAAAAGAAAAAAAAAAAAAAAAAAAGGAATGCACTTGCCATGAGCAAATGTATTCTATTTGTAGAGAATTGTAATCACCTTTATAACAATCTCAGTGTCCTTCATTTCCAAAGCATTCTAGAATGAGTAATAATCAATAACCGAGTAAAGAAAAAAATCTCAATTTAGTTAGATAATTTTAGCTCACAAAAATATATACAGTTGTTAAAAAATAGATCTTTGACTTTTAACTGGGGTTTAATTTGCAATTTTGAAAGCGCTTGTGGATTGTTAATGTTAAATTGGTAATTGTTGAGCTCTGGGGGGGGTGCAACATCTTCAGTCTGAGCTTATTACAGTGTAAAATATGGATTGCCTTTACCCTAATGGCCTCTGAATCCTATTACCATCCCATTAGAGAGTGTGGGATTTTTAGTAATTCTGTTGTTGTTTCCAGTGGGCAGTGAGTATGGTGGGGGAAGGGCAGGGCTAATGCAATTCAGCTCTTTCAATACTTGTAATTCACCGAATGTGCACAACGCAAGGTACATTTCAAAACAACTAGGAGTAAAGTGTAAATGTCTTACCACAAAAAAGAAGTAAGTGAGGTGCTGGTTATGTTAATCAGTTTGATTTAAGCATTCCACATTGTATATCAAATCATCACATTGTACCCCATAAGTGTATCCAGTTATCATTTAGTAAAAATTAAGTTAAAAAGATACTTATAACTCCAATTCCCTTATCCCTTAGGGTGGTTTCATTAGGGCTTTTTCCCCGCTTTTGTTCTGTATCTTTAAGGCCCAATGTGTTTCTATATCCCTCTTCTAAACAGAAAAATTGGGGGAAGTATATTGGTGATTCTTAGGCTTACATTGAATTTTCAATACTGGCTTTTCATAAACTGAGGATAAATAAATAAGGTGGTACATCAGCTTGTTGTGAAATAGGCTGCAGCCCGGAAAGGTTTTCAGTGACTGTCCTTGTGCCAAGGATAGTATTGAAATAGCTCTTCACTCACGTTCGTTTATAGAAGCATGATACCAGTGGGTCGGATCAACACGTACTAGTGTTCTGCGTGTAATGTCTCCACCTGCTCCTTCCTGGAGGCGGCTGTGTCCTGGGTGCTGGTGGTGCTGGAGAGAATTGGAAAAGATTTCCGAGTGATAGAAATTAGATTCCCTTAAAGAGAAGTTTATGAGTAATAGTTAATTCCCCATATCTCCAACATGCTCAGATTATCTATCTGTGGTTTTATTCACTGAAATTTGTTTTTATCTAATACAGCTTTTTTCGGAATAAATATGAACATCAGATTAACTCCTCAGTATGTCAAAACAAATTAGTTTCCTACAGTGATGCAATGAAAGGTGTAACTATTTTTCCTTTTTATATGTCAGAAAGCATTACTGGGACTGGGAAACTCCTACTTTTCCCCCTCTTAGCCAGTGAGCCTGGTGGTTTGCAAAGGCCTGGTTGGATTCACAAGTGTGGGCGCCTAGAGCTCCAGCACCTCCCTCTGCTGCCATTAATGGGAATCACATGCTGAGATCCAAAGAGGCAAACTGGCTCAGAAAAAGGCAGGGAATGGCCGGAGGTGATCAGACCATTTCAATCTGTTGAAAGTGAGTGATATTCCCAGGGCTTACTGTTCACCTTCTCAGAGAATGTTTCCATACGTTTCATCATAAATGAAATGAATGTGCAACATAATTGCAATATGAAAAGGTCCACTGGATGATGTAGTAGAAAACTGGTGTTGCAAGGGTCAGGGGGAGCCACAAGTGGGGCAGGGACTTCCTCCTGGCTTCCTATTCTGAGTATCTTCACGGCCTGCTGCCTGGTTGTGGTGATGGTGCTGAGATATAGATAATGGGCATATTTACATTGAATATTCGTGCAAGTTTCTCTTTGAGATATCCCATCGTATTTCTAGACTAATAGTTTTTCTTGCTTTGCATCAATTGGATATGTTGAGTGAAATTCATTTTAGAACGTAATTATGTAGCTACCAATGTAATTAGTTTTCATTCAAATAAACTGATATGAATAAGCATTGGGAAAGGTTATTTCCTTTTGATTCTTAAACGTGGGATACCTTTTCACTCCATTTCTGTTTTGACAATCACTTGAGATGCTCAAAGAAAACAACACCAACAAAAAAAGAAATAAAAGCTACTGTAAGTATATACTGATGTAATATTAATCCTTAGAACACAGCGTGCATGCACAGGACCATTTGCAGAGTTTTACTGAACACGTGGGAAAGACATGCAGATAGGACCTTTGCAGGCTTAACTTGCTGTTTTGCAAAGGATAATATGAGGGATGCTGGTTACTCAACAAGTGTTGGCCTTCTGGTTTTATTTTTTGGTGGAGTCTCATTTAATTTATTTTGTCCCTTTGTTCTTGAAATTTTCCTTCAGATTTCCAAGAAACATAAAAATCGGATGATACAAGTGCTTCTCTACATGAGAGAGTGGCGTGTTAGGTTTACTACGATCAGAAAGCCACAGTCCTGTCTTTTGTTGTCTTTGTACAATGTTCCCTTAATGCATAATATACAAAATATTGAACAACTATTGAATATAATTGAACCAGTAATGAAATTTGACTCTTCATAAGACTAGTATTTTAGTTTTTAAACTACTGCCAGAATTCAAAAATAAATGTGAATTGTGTAGAACATGCAGGAATACTCAAAACTACATTTTACACCATTTTCCATCCAATGCTTTTGTGGAAATATTCCCCAATTAAGTTTATGATAGAACAGAAACAAAATTAGCATATTTTATTTAAATGCATATTTTTAACTATAACATTAGAATAGTCCTAGCAGAAAAATTAAAGAAAATAAAAATCATCTATAATCTCGTTCAAATTTTTTTTTTTTAACCGCCTTAAAAGAATACTTTATGAATTTGAGTTTTTGTTTCTGGCATTCTTTATTATGCTGTGAGGATTCTTTAGAAATGCGTCTGTGATATGAGGGTCTGTTTTCGTAAATAGGTAATCTATTAATAAATTTCCACCTGTATTCTATATTAAATTTTTTATTCAGTATGGTATCTCACAGGGCTTTCTGATCTATACAGTGTTCTTGAATATATGCATTGTATATATGCACATATATATTTTTGCACTGTTACTACAGCATTTTTATTTTAAGTTTCTAGCAAGTTTAACAGGGAGGCTCTCAGGTATTCTTCTTCTCTTGATAATGTCTTGCTTAAGTGTTTATCTTCGTTATTCAGTTGTGTCTATATGGATGTATAGACAAATAGAAAAAAGTGGTGCCACGTCTGAACAGCATTATTTTCCTCTTTAATTTGATTTTTAATTTAGGAGGGTTTTGTTTTGCTTTATTTGTTTTTATTTGTTCTCCAGTAAAACATTTCTTCCCTTTTGAATATGCAAGTTTAGTGTTTTGGTGTTTCTCTTAGATTTGTCTTTACCAGGCATTATTTTCTGAAATGCCATTTAAAACACCAATGCATTTGCATACAACGACGTAAGAAATTTCTACCATTTCTACTTTCTTTTCTTCTTGAGAAAACAAGGCCTATCTGTTAAAAAGTGCCCATTGTATTAGTCTACCATGGGCCAAGTTGCCTCTTTGAAACATGTCTGTGCAAAAAAAAAAAAAAAAAAAAAATGCTGACCTAGTCTGGTTAGTCTTCATCCATTTCTGTCTGTAAGAAGTGCCCTGCCAGGACAGGAGAGTTCTGAGTGTTCTAGCTTCCCCAAAGGTGGAACTTTCTAGGATGCAACCCATACAAAGCCAATCTAGTGGGAACTTCTGTAAAGAAAAGGTTCCTTGGTGGAGTATATCTGAGAAATACTTCATACAGTAACCTTTTCTCGGCACTCCACATTAACTGTTATCACATTAAATACTTTGACAAGTTCTAAGATAAAAACACGTGTGGTTCTTTGGACTCATCTTCCCCCATATATAATGACTGATGTAAACATGTTCTATTTTTTGTACCCAGAGAAAGATTATATGATTTGATAGTTTGTGTTTTGTTGTGAGGTAAACATACAATCTATTACTCAGCCAAGGAACTTATATTGAGTTTTCAAATATAATTCTAATTATTTTCAGTTTTCTAATTAATGATTCTAATTAATTTCAGTTTCCAGTAAGTCTCATTTCTTTCTTTAAGGTATACAGTGAAGATAATTCTAATCAGATCTTAAGAGACAGTTCTCAAAATATTTCTCCCTTTGGCCATTTATTTTATGATTAGTAGTAGTGATTGTGGTTAAAGTAGGCTATCTTACACAATCATCATGCTTAGCACTCTACAACATTTTGCAACTATATTAAACTTTCTACATATCAGTTTCGTTTGTAAAACGGGGACGGTATTTTTGTAGGAAACTGTAAACAGCAGAAAAATGTACATAAAGTCATTCGCCGTGTTTCTACATAGAATAGCCACTCACAAAATGATAGTTGGTTTTATTCTTAAAAATCATTGACAAGAAAAATTAGCAGGACATATTCCGTGCTCTGATACACCTTAACCATGGTGCAATAAGAAGTAACAATTTCATAATGCTTGACGATGTACATATATTTTTATAGACACCATTGAGAGGGTAAATATCCTAACAAACAAAGCAGAACAGGAAGATACAGAGAGGTGAGCTAAGATCAAGTGATACAGTGGACACTGCAGGTGGTTATTCCACGCTGCAGGATGAGACAGTGCAGAATCAGCACATGTACCCGTCCCTTCTTGCACGAGGACCTTACCAAGTTTGGGCACTGAACACTGTCACACATGTGGACAAAACTGAACCAAAATTTTACCAAACTTTGGTTCTTCAGCTCCAAGTGCTTGCTGAGTTAGGCTTCTTCTCCGGTAACCTTTTTTTTGGAATGATTTTTGGTAACCTTTTATGGATGATTTTTTAAAAGCATCCCCAAGTTGTAAGTGCCTTTTTGTCCTGGCGACACCTGATTCATCAATGGGTAAACATCCTGAGATTGTTTCTGGAGCATCCTTTTATCCTCCTGGAAGTGCAGCCCCAGCTCAGCAAGAACAATGTGGAAATGTTGGTAAACTCCTTTATGACCTTAAGTCTAGACTACTGTAATTCTCCATTTGTGGGTTTTTAAAACGATGTTATTTATAGATGGAACTTAAGAGTATAAGGCAGCTCGGATCCTTCTGGTGTTTTGTCACCTCAGCATATTTAGAACCGTCAATTCTATCCTCATATCAGTTACCCATAAAATTTTACACTGATTGCAAAATTGTCGTACTGACACACATGGTGCCTCCTAGATGTGGTTTCAATTTGCCTGATTTTTTTTTCTCTCTCTCACCAGACCCTGGTCACTTTTAAACACTTAAATTTGGAAGTTTTTGCTATTGTGCCATGAGTTTGAGGGTGGCCATATCCAAAGTTATGTGGACTAATTTTGGCTTTGGTTATAGTTTTAAAAAAAACTCCTCTTTAAAATTCAACAAAATACATATTCTTCATTGGCAGGAAAAACATAAATTTTATATTTTCACTTTCTGTGATATTATACCCTATGCTGTGGAGAAAATGTGAGTTCAAATATTTTTCTAGGCACATACTATAAAATGTTTAATACAATGAGATTTATATCATATTTACTTAGTAACCTACTTTTAAAATTGACGTTCTTGGGATCTTTTTCTATGCTTAGAAACTTCTTTAATAACTGCAAATAGTCCATCATATGAAGTTTGTGATTTATTTAAGTCATTTATTCCTGGAATAAATAGTCATTAGGTATTCACACTTTACATGATCCTGCCAGTAGCTTCTGAAAATATAGTTACCGATACAGACAGACTCAGCCCCTGCCCCTGTGGAATTAACTCTGTACTGTAGAAGATTGGTACTCCACTCGTTTTGAAGCTATAAAAGAAAGATGAATTTGAGTCCTAATTGAATCACTCTAGATTATTTGATCTGTCCCTCTCTGCTGAGAATGCAGCTGTTGTGAATACAGCTGTCTTTCTACAAGGGCCTTCACCTTGGAAAAGCTTTCCATGTTCTGCCTTCTTTTATAAATCTTCTAGACATGTATCCTAGCTTGGTCATTTTCTTATGCACATAAATTCTGCCTCTCATCTTGGACCCTGTAAAATGAGAACTGAAATTGAACTGCGTTTGGAGCTCAGCACTTTGGTTCTAGCCCCGAAACATGGGTCTCTGGTCAGTGTCTGTTGTTCTAAGCTTCTACCTACCTGGGAAGAGAAGTTGGGAATTGACAGTCAAATTAAAACTGTAAATATTTATCCTTATCTTCACTGTACGTTCTGGATTTGGTTTTAGATGCTAACATATGCACTGTAGTCTTTGGGTCTGTCCACTGTAATAGAAATCCTCCTGAAATTGACAGAGATGCCTCTAGGTACAGCCATGTTTTTCTAGGTGTAAGAGACAAACCACCGTTTTGGGTCTTTCTTTGCACTTCATTTCACAAGCCTTTTTGGCATGAGTCCTTGCATGCAGGAGTGCTTGCTTCTTTTTTCTCATTCACCTAAGCAGAAATACACATGTTGTTGGCACACCATGCTCATAGTATCAGCAGGTGTCATTGACTGACCCCATAGGTAGATTTAGAGGTGACGGGCATATCTGTCATTGCTGAAATGTTCCTTTTCTCACATATATCTGGACTTCCGTGTATATTCTTTAAGTTATATGTTCCCTGCCTGATGGAAAAGAAGCATTATATAAAATTGAAACAATTTTAAAAGACACAGTATTTAAGATCAACTTGAATTCCTTAAATCTGCTAGTGGATTGGAAATCTGGCTTGATGTATCCACTACTAAAATTAAACTGTATTAAGATCGTATCATACAATGCCAGGTGTCAGCTTTCTGTTCCTTCTGTCTTTAGCCATAGAAGTTGTATTTCCCATTGATAGATATCATCAGACTTTGCACCTAAATGCAATATGTGAGATGCAAATTTGAGAAAGCACATGGTATTTTATTTTAATCTTTAAACTACATAATCTACAAAACTATAATGCTTAGTCTAACCCACATGGCAGTATAGTAACTAACTGAATATGGTTCTAGCTATGTGGGTTGTCATAAAACAAATTTCTCTCTTCTAGATACTGGAAATCACATTCTATCAAGATATTCAATTTAAAAATAATTTTTGCATCCAACCTGTAGTGACTTAGAGATAAACCACTATTGTAGGTCTTTGCATTTCATTTCACGAGCATCTTTCTGTACAAAGAACAAAATTTTCATGTGTTTTATTTAATGTAAATTGCAATTTTTTCATTCATTATAAAGAATAATTTTTGTGGGCGATGGCTATAGCTCAGTGGGTAGGGCACCAACCACATGCACCCAGGCTGGCGGGTTAGAACCCGACCCGGGCCAGCTGAACAACAATGACAACTGCAACAAAAAAATAGCCAGGCATTGTGGTGAGCTACTGTAGTCCCAGCTACTTGGGAGGCTGAGGCAAGAGAATCACTTAAAGCCCAGGAGTTTGAGGTTGCTGTGAGCTGTGACGCCATAGCACTCTACAGAGGGCAACATAATAAGACACTGTTTCAAAAAAATAAAAAAAATTAGTTCCTTCAACCCACCGTATGCTTAAAATCTATGTAATAAAGTAAAATATGGATCCAGTAATAATGATCCAGCTGTCTCACAGAAAAAAAAAAAAAAAAAGAAGAATCTTTAAAGTCTAGAATCAGAATTAAATGCTCTTAAAGTAATTGTGATTTTTTGGCGTCATGCTTCAGTATTTATTTTTATAGGGTCAATGGTTCAGACAGTAAGGAGAGAGAGAATTATGCACGTCAGTATGTTTTCAAACAGAAAGAACTAACCTCATGCGGTGATTGTCTGTCTTCGATCACATGCTATCCTAGATGACTGAGAAGTGAATCTGATCCGTTCACCTGCGTCACGCTAGTTTTGATACACCAAAGCCCTTGCAATTTTACTTACAAATACAGATTAGGAAGTGAAAGGTTGATTGTCCCTGGCAGTTTGAAATGCATTATGTTTGTTCTGACCCCAGCTCAAATGAAAATAGAATGGTTCCAAACCTTGGACTGGTCCTGCAACTAAAATTACTCATTTGAAACTGCCAGGACTGATCAATGTGAAATCAAGAAGCCCTTTCTGAGTCCTTCATTTGGAGAACATCAGTTTCAAGGGTTTAAGACAATCAACTCGCCTTATTATCAGATAAATCTTCTTTTACATGAGCAGCTACTATATCTCAAGACAGCCTCTCACTAAAAATAAAGCATTGGGAGGAAGGAGAGAAAAGCTTCTAAGAGATGAGCCAATCAAAAGAGGAATCAGTAAAACTGAATCAAATTGCTGTACAAAATAAAATTACTTCTTATCTTTGTTAGCCACCTAGGATCACAGAAACTCCAAAGTGCCGAGAAATATCTAGACAAAGCTGACTTCTGAAATACGGGGAAACTGAGGCCTAGCGGATGGAAATGACTAACTCAGCAAATTGAGCATATGGAGGAGAAACAGCTGAGTAGATTTTGTCCCGTGATCAAGACTTTTGACACGAAACGTAACATCACCAAGATCCACAGCAAATAGACACATTCTGGAACAAGAGGTTAATTTTCAAACCAGTTGCTTGCTCAAAAGCCATTAGCCCTCAAGCTCTCCTGAAATATTTCCTGTGTTGCTATTCACATTGATGGGAAAAAAACAGGGGCCCACTTGGATTTCTTTAGTAGTTTAGTATTCCTTTAGCAATTTCAGACTGATTTGTGTCTAGGAAAGGAAGCCTCTTATATCAAAACATGACATATAAACTAACTACTGGTTTTGACATTGAACTTCAGGTCTGGGGTTGGTAAGAGTGTTTGCACTTGCTATTTGTAATGTACAAATAGATCCTTGTTTAAATCCTCAGCAAAAACAGCCTTGTGTAAAGCTTTATCCACTGTGTCTTCCTTCACTCTCCTCCCATATGAAATAAAGGCAAGAAGACTTCATCACAGTTACTACGCAAGAGGATTATTGGAAAGTCAGGACTGTTTGGTTTCATTGTCATTTTAATGTGTAAATGTTCACATCTACCTAAGGATGGATATCATTAGCAAACTCTCCCACCCTTATCTGGTTTTCCCTTTTTTATTTGAATTTTCTCTTAATGGTATTTTTCTGAGTATCCCCCCAGTCTGTTCCTATGTGCTGGTAAGTTTCATGCTAGATGACCCAGCAGTTATTGAGGGTGGCAGAGGAGTTCAGCGCTGATTTAATGTTAATTATGTGCCAAATAGCTTACTGTCTTCATCTTAAGCAAACCTCAACAACTTAAAAGTAAATATTGTTCCTATTTTCTAAATGAGAAAACTGAGGCTCTCAAACCCTAGTTTCTATGGTGCCCCACAGCTAAGCAGTGGGGAGCTTGGCTTTGACTCTGTGCAGCCCGTCTTCCTCCCATCATCTGGACTGTCTCTTCCGAGAACTCTCTTACAGGCCCTCAGTTCCAAAAATTTTTTGAGCCAATTCCCATTAATTTCATTGAACCACTTTCTGTTATTTCACTGGTGAATTTTCTATGTTAATGGCATAGAAAAAAAAAAAGAGAGATATTCAGAGCCATTGAGAAATATCTCTTTTCCATCCAGATTTCAGGGTTCGGTTGAAGGTTAGGTCCATGGTTTTCTACAGTAATAGAGTCACCTTCAGAGGACACAAAGTTCTGCTAGAATTGGAGGTCCTAAAAGCATGTGAAGGGACCAGTCCAGAGCCTGGCTTTTCCAAATGCAGCTTTTTGAGGGAAAAGTTCATGAACTTAGCCCTCCAACTAACCCACTTGGAGTTATGAGAATTTCTTCTGTCTAAAGCACTGAAACTGGTAAAAGTGTTTCTGGGACACATTTACCATAAATACCCCATTCGTTAACTTTCATGAAACTTATGGAAACATTTAAAATGTCCCTTGGATACTAAAAATGGTTCATTCAAACAGAACAGATAAAAAAGACATTTAACAACCATGGAGTGAGGGAAACAGAGATAGTTAGAAGTAATATTAGAATAATGATATGACAGTGCTGCTAATATATATGTAATTATTACATTATAATTAATATTTTACTTTAATATCATAATGTGATAGAATTACTTTTAAGATTATACATGAATGCTATATTTTCATAGCATTCTATGTAAATCTCTCCCACTAAACCTACCACATTCTCTTGTAATTACACAACACACACACACACACTCACACACACACACTCTGCTCCTTCTTGGCTGTGTGCTTGCTCCCCTGGGCTACCCACCTCTAGTTCCTTACTGCATAACATATTCTGAGTAGACAGGAAATGTTGACTGAAAGAATGAATGAACCTGTGAATAACAGGATACAGCAAGATCACGCCCACATTCCGTGAGTTGAGAAACATTCTCTCCTTTTGGAGTCAGAGATATTGGTGCCTGAGAGATCAGTGAAGCCTGAAGGAGTGAAGGGAATCTGGCACATGGACATCACATGTGGGCCACTGTCTGTTAACTTTCCATTTTTACTTTACATACCAGGAGAGCAGATTGATATTGCATTTTAATTGTGTATATTAGAGGAAGGCATATGGTTACAACATTCTTTTATTTACCTTCTGTAACATGAAATTTGTCATTTTATTCCCAAAATAAAGGATTGAAGGGGGAGCGCCTGGTTCTTACACCAGTTCAATTCTCTCCCATGCAAAAGTCTCCTGAGATGTGTAGTGAGTCGTGCCAACACGATGCTGGCACCATTTTCTTATTGCCATGGTGATCTCCAGCTCTCTTGAAATCTCAAGGGGGGCTATGATATTTTAAAAACAACTTGAATTTTGGTAATTAAAAAGGCTGGAAGGAATGATCTTTCTACATTTTTCCAGTTTGGGTAAATATGGATAGAAAAATGATGTCGGGAGAGGAAAGATGTTTTACCATGTTTTATTAGAAACATGGGTTGACCCTGTGTTAGAAGACAAAAAGCTTCCTGAAAGTTATGTATGGGGTATTCATGGCAATTTGGAAACCTACAGTGGAATCTAAGGATATCTAATCACAACCTTCCTACAAACAGGTATTCTTTTTGCTGGACTCACTAGCATTTCAACTTAAGAATTAAAGGTATAATTGTCAGAGTTTTTAATCTTGGAGTCAGTGTGTAATATATGTAAAGGTTGGCAGTTATCAAAGTAAAGGGGGGAAAAGTGATTCTCTTAAACTGGAAATTAAGTTAGACAACCGTAATTCACACTGCAGGCTGATCACTCCCTCCCCCATCACGAAAGTTCTTACATTTAAGTGTTCTTTTGAACTTCATTTGAGCAACTGCACTCTCCTAGAAAAGCCTCAAAGATTAAAGGGCTTTGTTTCACTGGAGAAGACAGTTGAAATTTTTTTAGGTGTTCTTTTGAGCTATAAAATGAATGCTTGGAATAAATGAACATGGGGAAGAAGACATAAAAAGGCAAAAGTGTATATATATCGTGCAAAAATCCAGGCTAGTCGAAAGAGTTTTCTTGGTCCATCGTGCTTAACTTTGTGCTTATCATTTGTAGTAAAAAAGTTATCAGCAGTTTGAGCAGGTTTGGGTGCTATGTGTGTTTGTGTGTATTATTACACAAGGCAAAGAAAGAGAAGGGTGGAACAATCTTCTTTGATTTCACGAGCACATGCAGATTCCAAATTTGCAGAAGGGCATATTAATTTTTTTTTTTTTTTTTTTTTTTTTTTTTTTTACAAAACCACATATGCCTAATGTTTCACAGTTAAAAATAAGTTGTATAACTCTAAAGTTAACTCTCCCACATGAGTCTAATCTGATTATATCTAAACATATCACCAACTGGAAATTAAGAATTTTCTATGGATCAGTTGGATTCCATAGAGAAATATTGCCAGCAAGGGCGGCACCTGTGGCTCAGTGAGTAGGGCACCGGCCCCATATACCGAGGGTGGTGGGTTCAAACCCTGCCCCAGCCAAACTGCAACAAA
This sequence comes from Loris lydekkerianus, assembly GCA_963574355.1. Classification (NCBI taxonomy): domain Eukaryota; kingdom Metazoa; phylum Chordata; class Mammalia; order Primates; family Lorisidae; genus Loris; species Loris lydekkerianus. The sequence continues at coordinate 50,665 of CAUYPK010103458.1, forward strand.
AAATAGCCGGGCTTTGTGGCGGGCTCCTGTTGTCCCAGCTACTGGGGAGGCTGAAGCAAGAGAATCACCTAAGCCCAGGAGCTAGAGGCTGCTGTGAGCTGTGATGGCACAGCACTCTACCAAGGGCAATAAAGTGAGACTCTGTCTCTACAAAAAATATAATAAATTAAAATTAAAAAAAAAAGAAGAATTCAGTGGCCCCCATCCCAAAACATAGAAACCTGTTTTCTCATTTTGAGCCCTGTGGGTAGGATCAGTTATCATGTTGCTCATAATCTTATTTAATGCCATTTTTAGCAGCTATGACCTGAAATAGAATAGCCAGATGGTTTTGTTGGGGTTTTCTTATTTGTTTGTTTGATTGATTTTCTGTTGTGTTTAACACAGAGATTTGGTGACTTTTAAAAAATGGTTCACTGTTTTTTGAGTAGTGAGATGTGCTTATGATAGCTGACAGATGACTTGCTGAGCACGAAAGGCCATTCAGGTGACTAAGAGCTTTATTACTTTGTTTTCATTTACGGTATACACGGAACCTACAGAAAGAAGCCCTCCCAAGGCTATTTTATTGCATAAATATGCTAATATTCAGACTAGGCTGGTAACTTTCTCCTTAGATTTTCTCTCTAATAATACATTTCTGTATTTAGTGTTTTAATCCATGCATTTAACCAGATACAAGATTTTTACCTTTTTTAGTAACATAGTCTTGAAATTAAAGAAGACTGTTGGGATAGCAAGACAGAAACTTATGTGTCAACAGAGCAAGTATGAAGTATTATGTCCTTATTCATTTTTATATGAGGGTAAATTTTTTTTCCTTGATTTTAAGCACAGTTCTAAATAAAATCTACATTACTTAGAATTTTAAATCCCCCCCCCCACTGTGTTGTAGTTTTTCTTTTCCTGAAAATAGATCCACAAATGTCATAAATTAGTCTGCAGATTTTACCTTATTATGCTTCCTCCTTCAAAAAATATGCAGGAAAGTGATTATATGTGGTGTTCAACTCGGGGCTGATGAGTTGGTTATAATTATCAAGGCAGACATAATGAGATGAAAACAACTCTTTTCTCGAGGGCCTCTGAGGAGTTTTCAGTCACTATCATAACCCCGTCATGCTGAGTTAACTGTTTTCTGCCCAAGTAGATGTCAACACAATTAATTTCACTGTTTCCTCAACTGATACAGTTAGGGTTCATTTGCTCATCTAGGCAAGAAGATCCACATATGTTAAGGATGGACCTGATTTCTGGGATCTTCCTAGGCAGGTGAGACAATGATGAAATTGACATGTATCTTTCTATGAAACTAAATGGCATTTTCTCTCTTTTTCCATTCATCTTTAGATAAGCCTTTTTCTTTTTATTATTTGGCATTGCCATTTGCCATTCCTAGCATCACTTAGTCACTTATCAAATATTTGTCAAGTGCCTTCTTTGTGCAAGACTTTTGCCAGGCTTTGAGGATACAGGGACAGCAAACCAGAAAAGTTTTGCCCTTGTGAAATTTTCAGTTCATTTAAGGAAAAAGACATGATTAAATAATTTCATCAATATACGTAATTAACAGAAATATGTGAAAAAAAAATCCAAACAACTAGGTGATGGGCATGTCACTGGTAACTCCTTCTTCCCCCGGTATAATAATTGCGTGGCATTGAAGTGTGTTCAATATAAGTTCCCACAATGATGCAATATTCTAAATACACATTATCCAAGATAGCACACACCAACCATGTTTAGTTATTGAAAACTTTAAATGTGTTTAGTGTGACTAAGCAATTGAATTTTTCACTTTCTTTAATTTTTAATAATTTACTTCTAAATTTAAACAGTTGCATGCAACTAGTGGCTATTATATTGGACAATGCTAGCCTAAATTTTTTTTTATTAATATTAAATCATAGCTGTGTACATTAATGCGATCATGGGGCACCATACATTGGTTTTAAAAACAGTTTGACACATTTTCATCACACTGGTTAATATAGCCTTCCTGGCATTTTCTTAGTTATTGTGTTAAGACAATTATATTCTACATTTACTAAGTTTCACGTGTTCCCTTGTAAGATGCACCACAGGTGTAATCCCACCAATCACCCTCCCTCTGCCCATCCTCCTCCCTTCCTTCCCTCCCTCTCCCCTTTCCCCATATTTTTAGGTTATAACTGGGTTATAGCTTTCATATGAAAGCCAAAGACTAGTTTCATAGTAGGGCTGAGTACATTGGGTACTTTTTCGTCCATTCTTGAGATACTTTACTAAGACGAATATGTTCCAGTTCCATCCATGTAAACATGAAAGAGGTGAAGTCTCCATCTTTCTTTAAGGCTGCATAATATTCTATGATGTACATATACCACAGTTTATTAATCCATTCGTGGGTCAATGGGCACTTGGGCTTTTTTCATGACTTAGCAATTGTGAATTGGGCTGCAATAAACATTCTGGTGCAAATATCTTTGTTGCAATGTGATTTTTGGTCTTCTGGGTATATACCTAGTAGAGGAATTATAGGATTGAATGGCAGGTCTATTTTTAGTTCTCTAAGTGTTCTTCAAACATCTTTTCAGAAGGAATGTATTAATTTGCATTCCCACCAGCAGTGTAGAAGTGTGCCCTTTTCTCTACATCAACACCAACATCTCTGGTCATGGGATTTTGTGATATGGGCTAATCTTATTGGAGTTAGATGATATCTCAAGGTAGTTTTGATTTGCATTTCTCTGATTATTAAAGATGATGAACATTTTTTCATATGTCTATAGGCCTTGCGCCTGTCTTCTTCAAAGAAGTTTCTCTTCAAGTCCCTTGCCCAGCCTGCGATGGGATCACTTATTCTTTTCTTGCTTATACGTTTGAGTTCTCTGTGGATTCTGGTTATTAAACCTTTGTCGGAGACATAACCTGCAAATATCTTCTCCCATTCTGAGGGCTGTTTGCTTGCTTTACTTACTGTGTTCTTGGCTGTGC
>CAUYPK010103460.1:0-17316 GCA_963574355.1 Loris lydekkerianus
AGACTTTACCTCTTTCATGTTTACATGGATGGAGCTGGAACATATTCTTCTTAGTAAAGTATCTCAATAATGGAAGAAAAAGTATCCAATGTACTCAGCCCTACTATGAAACTAATTTATGGCTTTCATATGAAAGCTATAACTCAGTTATAACCTAAGAATATGGGGAAGGGTGAGAGGGAGGTGAAGGAGAGGGGAGGATGGGCGAAGGGAGGGTGATTGGTGGGATTACACCTACAGTGCATCTTAAAGGGTACATGTGAAACTTAGTAAATGTAGAATATAAATGCCTTAACACAATAACTAAGAAAATGCCAGGAAGTCTATGTTAATCAGTGTGATGAAAATGTATCAAACAGTCTATAAAACCAGTGTATGGTGCCCCATGGTCGCATTAATGTACACAGCTATGATTAAGTAAATAAATAAATAAATAAATAAACAAATAAAAATAAAATCTCTTTAAGTTAAAAAAAAAAAAAGAAAATGTGTCAGTCTATAAAACCAGTGAATGGTGCCCCATGATCACATTAATGTACACAGCTATGATTTAATTAAATAAATAAATAAATAAATAAATATCAAAGCTGAAGTGTTTAAAGAAAACAAAAAAAAACTTCTTTAAAGAAATTAACAAAATTTACTTTTCATATTATTTTCTCATTCTTTCTATTTCAGTATCAGTTCTTTGCATTTAAATCTTATGAAGTTTTATATATTAAGATATAAACTCTGTTATTCCTGAAAATATTTCCCAGTATATAACCTTTTAATTTAATGTGAAGTTTATTAACCTGTAAAGGGTTTTTCTATTTTTAAATTTGTAAAATATATTGCAAAGTTTTGTTCTATTTTATATCAATTGTTTTAGTTAATGTTTTAATTAATATGAGAAAATTTGTTTCACGGTACAATAAGAAATATGATAATAACTTAATCCTTTTCTTCAAATAGACCATTTTCTTAACAATACTTGTTGAATTTATTCCTGTCCCAGTCATGTCTAATTATTATTTACCTTCTATTAACTTGTTACATCTATTAGAGTTTGTTTCAGGACTATCTTATGTTACCATTGACCCATATCTCTCTTGTTCAGCAATAAACACATCATTGTGTTTATGCATTTTTATATCTGATGATGTCAGTTACCTTCATCTTTAAAAATATATGTATTTCTTCTCATGTCATATGTGTATTTTTCCAGAAAAAAATTAGATTCTTCAAAGTTCCCAATTCAATATATAACAAACACACACACACACACACACACACACACACACACACACACAGAAAAAAAAAATTATGGGAATACATACTTAATTTTGGAAATGATAATAGATTATAATAATAATGGGAATTGTGAAGATTCTATTGTTTAATAGAACATGTTCCTCTACACAGTAAAATAGGATTTTTTCTCTATTTCAGTAATTTTTTTCTTCAGTGAAGTATTACATAGAAATAGGCTGTTAAAAAATGTGACTTCCTAATTCCCAATCATATGGAATGAGATAATTTATCAGAATGACCAAAAAACTCAATCTGCCTTAACCTTAAGTTCCATATTGAATTTATTTTGAGTTATGGTATAAGATAGACTTTAACTTGACTTTCACATCAATATTATTATACTTAATGTTCAGATTTTCCTTTGCAAATAAAGATTAATAGCTTGTATTTTGTCAGAAAAACATCACTTCCTTTACTGACATTATGAAAGTATTGTAAGAGGAAAAAGTTATACGTATTATTTTCTTAAAATGTTGCCATGATTTACCATGTTCTCATTCTTAATTTTGTGATTTATACCCCCTCTCACTCAGATTTGAAATATGAAAAATTAGTCTAGTCAAAAAGCTAGATGCTTGGACGAACTTACAACTGTGTGCATGTTTCCCGCCACCAATACGTAAGGTACTGCTTTTATGTTTTACTATTTATCTGCTTATGCTCCCTTAGAGTACTTATTTGGTGTTAATTTAGGGGTTTTTGTTTTTTCTCCTTCAATCTTCCTTCCTTCCTTCTTTCTTCCTTCTCACCCTCCCTCCCTCTCTTTGTTCTTTCTTTTAAATTAAGAATTTGTCTTCAGTATATGTTTTTTAAACATACACTTGTTAAGTTTTGACACAAAAATATTCATTCCTTTGTACTATATAAATATTTTTAAATAGTATTTCAAGTTCTTAACTCAATATTAACTGTGGAACTATGTTTTTAAATTTTTCATTTGCTTTTGATTTTTGTTCAAATTTATCACTAGTTTCTGGTTTTGTTACAATGTGTGATCTGTATATTTTACCATTAAAAATTTATTAAGATTTCATTGTAGCTAATTATGGCAACTATTTTTTAGAAATATTTGAAGGACACATAAAAATAATGCAGTTTGCATTTCATAGTCTCTATTTTAAATACCAATAATATTATCAATTATATTACTCTAATTCCTTATTTCTACTTAGTCATTACTTCATCTGGCAATAAGTGAAAACTTTAATAATACCAGATTTTTGAAAAACTCCATGAACTTATACAAATCATTCCTCATCTCTTTGTTCTATTGATGTCTACACACACACACCCCACATATACACAAAAGGGAATACTATCATAGGGATAAAAGGGGATAATAAATCAAAAATGAAGATGAAACTTAATGCTGAGGAAAGACATAAATATAAAGAAACTATAAGTTAACCAATTTCCATTTTGTAGGAGTTTTTTTCTGAAAATGATAAAATGACTACCTTGTTTTTATTGGGTGAAAAAAAAAAGTCTGTATTATGTGGTCAGACGATTGACTGTTCTTATTCTTATGTTATACCTCAGTAATTACTTATTACATTTGAGTTATTACACAGAAAAATTATATTCTAGAGCTCTTATCTAATTACCAGTTTACTTTTTAAAGTAGAGATTATTTATACCAATGTGAATGAGTGCTGTGATTTTTATATCCCTTTAGATTGTGCATGAAAGATAAGTCTATGGCTGTTTGTGGTGGTTTATGTCTGGTCATACGTATATGCAGTAATTTATAGAACCTGGGGAAAAAAGTGTTTTTTGGAAATAGAAAAAATCATGGAATTAATATTGAATGATATGTGTTAACTATTAAAGCTAGAAGTGATACTATGTAACTCTTATAGTTGTAATCCATAAGCATTATTATCTAATAAATTAAAATAAATAAAATAAAATGAGAAAGGAAAGAGAAGGATCTAAAATAAGTGGAAAAATAAAGTGAATGAAAAGTGTTTTGGAGAGGTAGATACTGTACATAAATGAGACATTGCCAAAAAAACTGCGACAAGGAATATTTAGTGTAGCAAATACAATGTATTATATATTACCTATGTTTTCCAGTAATCTTTTAAGAAAAATGTCATTTAGGCTGAATATTATAAAGCAGTGCATTCAATATAAACTGTATATCACATCTCTTCAACAAGCTATAATTAATAGTAGATCTTACAGACATTTTATAATCAATATGTCTACCACCAACTATAGTCATGAATGATACCTTTCACAGTTGTGTGGCTCTTGATTAGAAGGTGACAGTTCAGAAATGGTAACTCCAATTCAGTCTCCAAAATTGTGATGTAGATAATTTTCTTTCCAATACTAAATGCCCTACCCTCCATAAATTGATTTTAAATTCCTATAACAATTTCTACCCTATTGCAACCATCATCTTCTATTCAGAAAATTGTGATAAATAAGTAAAACATTTCTGATGCATTCAGAAATCTGTACTTATCAAATGTTTTTTGTTATTTTCTTTTCAAGTCCCAAGGTGTAGAAATCTCCACTCAAATGAGTTTAAAATTTCTAAAAGAAGTATGTGTATAATAATTGGCCCATGTTATTGCAAATCCAAAGGCAGCTTCAAATCCAGGAAAAGCTTGATCCAGAAGCTTGAAAGAGGTCATAAAAACTCACTCATCACTGCCCATTCATCCTTCTATCAATAGTATTTACTTTGTCCTCGGGTTTTCCCAGGAGGCATGGCAGCAGTTCCAAATTTTGCATCCTCGTCACACCATATCAAACATGGGAAGAGAGAAAATGTCTATGTTCCAGAAACATCAGTAAACATCCATGTCCTTGCGTCTCATTGAATCCAATTAACCTTTGTGCTGGCTAGAAGAACCAGATTTGTTCAATTAAAACTCAAGGCTGTCACTTGGAAAGGTAGAAACTACTCCATATACAGGGCTGTTACCAGGAGAGATTAGTTACCCCAAACAGAACTGAGCAACACTATGATAAGAAGGGACTCAGATGTCTGCCAATAATAACAACAACAAATGCTTATTATAGTTACTGCACTTTACATTTTAGAGAAAGGAAGATGTTGACGAGACAAAAGCTACGATGCCGTAGCAGCACATAAGAGCCAGAAGTCACTCAAGGTCCATGAAATAGAACAGGACCAGGAAAGGTTTAAGTCATGCTACCTTGTCATCAACAAATATCCTCCCAGGAAAAGTATCTTTTCACTTTTCTGGGTTGCACATACCTATAATGTTTAACGTAAGTTTCCTCATCATTACTGAAGTTAATTTTGAAGTCAGAATTATTGATAGTTACAAAAATTGCCAAGGAGATAGGGTTTTCAGAAAACATTTTAAGCATACATTAATTTAGCAGCACACCTCCCAAAAAGCAGAGAATGATAAATAATGTAGACATTCACAGTTTTTATAAGCACAGGAGGGACTATTTCAGACTCATTCCAAATAGAACACTGATTTATTGTAGGAGGCAGATTTTAATGCTACTTTAAGAGATCTGTTACAGTCCACTATATCAATTCTCACACTTCCCACAACACATCTGTGTCAGAGCACAACCGTCCAAACTAAGAAAAATCATAGATGTCAAAATATTTAGAATCTGTGGTTTGTTAGCAGTGCATTAGAAGAAAACATATTTAATCAGATCCAAAAATCCAACAAAAGTCAGTAATACTCTGAGTCAGAGAGTTGAAATGTTTTCCCTTTGGGTAGTGAGAGATAAGTTGGCATCACACCAATCGAGTCTTAGGTGCATGTACCCCTTGAAATTGTCTTTCACTTCTTATCTATAACTCTTCTAGGCTCTGTCCTACTTTAGAAACTGACATCTAATCAGCAGCCTGACGGTTTCCTCACATGAGCTTATAGAACTTAGCCTACTGCCACAAGGCATGTTGACACAAGAGATTATAAACTAAAAGAATGTGTGGCATTGACTGCAAAAGATATTGTCACTCATTCTTTCAAGTGATAAGCAAGTATTAAAGATATTTTATGTGCCATATATTCTAATATGTAATAGAAATATGAACAGTAAGGATAGAGTTTAGTGAGGCATAGTGACAAAACTACCATGTGATATAGTCTAGATCTGTAACTGCCAGTTGAGACATGGAATGTGACACAGCGAGGGAAGCCCATCTAGGCCTGGTCTAAGGTCAAAGGAAGGAAAGAGCCCAGAGAATAGGAGAAGGTTAGAAGATACATCATGGATGAGCTGGGGCGTATTGAATATTTAAGTGCATGTATTCAAGATTCTCTGCCACTACTTAGTGTACATAGGTATTTCCCAAAAGTGCATTTCAAGCCTTTATGCGATATGGGAAACTAGTAAGTACTATATGTAAGGCAATCATTTGTCTCATTTTGCCTGAGACAGCTCTGATACACACCTGCAGTTACAGCATATTTATTAATAGAATCCTCTTCATCCTCAAAACTATGCAGGTTTGAATGACAAACCATATGGTTACCCTATTCCTTTTGTCATTCTGACATTTAAGTAAATTTGACTAGAATCTTCTCCCTTCCCTTACAACTTCTTGCCTTTTGGAAACCTAAAGCACTCCCTGAGAATTCTACAAATCCCCATGGTCTCACTTTAAGCCAAGCTCTCATGACCTTGCAGTCTCCCTCTGTGCTGCCCCTGTGGCTCCGGACAGGAAGCCCATCCTTCCCAATTCCACAAAAATATTCCCACAGTTAGCATTGAGACTATTTATCAGTGACTACAAGTAGAAAACAGACCAGAGGTGTGCAGTATATATCTCCCAGAGAACTAATGGAACCGTAAACTGCATTTCTACCATTTATGGGAAATGGTTGCAAAGTTTCCTTCCTCTACCTCCGTCCATGGAGTAGCCAGTCTCACATTTCTCTGGGTCCTTTCTCTCCCTTTTCCTTTTCTGCCTTTTTAATCTTCTTTCCCTTCTTTCTAGGTGTTAATTTAACAATTTTTACATTTATCATGATTCTTTGGATCTGACAGCCTCTATTCTCACCTACCACAAGGGAACAGAGTCAGTGCTTTTTCTAATTACAGTTCTAATGCCTGCCGAAGTAGAGTTAGAAGTAGAGTTAGAAGTCTGGAGAAAGAAGAACAAAGAATGAGAGGGAGCTGGAAATGACTGGACGAGAGATAGCACAGACGACACCCAGGTAAACCAGATGCCTGTATCCATAGGCACTTTCAAGTGATTATAGCGCATTGTAAGATCTGATTATTTATATTCACATGTATTTATTATTCTGGGAAAAATAATAAATCTATGACCATTTTTCAAAATACAGACAATAAGATGAAATGCAAAAAAGAGATATATGGAAAAAAGAACAAAATTGGTTACCATATTTTTAAATGCATTTTTCAACGCATCTATATATACTAGAGGTAGGCTACAGATTCAATTCAGTGCTTCCTAGGAATAAAAGCAAAGAACAAAATAGAGTCAGTGAAAAGGGTCATGAAATCCGTAATAATTAAAATAAAAACTCAGGAATTAATAGGTTTCTTGATACTAAAGACCTGAAAGAAATTTTTTCATGAATTTTCATAACAAGGATACATCAGCAACATGCCTTTCAGAATGTGAAGTAGGTATCTTTTGCTTATTTCATGCAACTTAATATCATATGCCAAATGGAAGTGATTAAAATCAATTTTATAAGAGGCTAAAACTATCCGGTGGCAGTACACAACATTCGGATGGTATGATACAAAGATTTGCTTTAAAGGCAGCAAAGAAGATAGGTAAGCATGCTATCTTGGATGGCTTTCCTAACATTCAATCAATTCTCTCCTTGATTATAATTTCTCAAAACCAAGATTTTGAATAGCAGAGAATTCAAAATTGTGTTCTCTGGCTAGAACTTTCAGTGCAGATATTCTGAGCTGCTGATTAAAGGCAAATCCATATTCTTTGACAATCAGCTGAGTAGGTTTCCCATAATAATTAAATTGCTTGACCAAGATTTGTTGCTGAATAGATGGCCACCACATCCCCAAGTAGAGGTGGGTCAATAAACCCTGTTGGCAGGGCAAACAATTCCCTGGGCCTCTGTTCTGGGTCTGCTCCAGCACATTGACAAATATGCAATCAAGATCTGAGAGTTCCCTGCTTTAAAGCATTAATTCACATCTTACTTAGAACCATGTAACATTCTACTGTGCTGTCTTTTGTGTAAGATATTTGATCTGCTAAATAGAGCTGATGGTTTCAAACTATTAAATCCTGGGTGACATGTTCTGAAAATAGCAATTTGGATTTTAAAACATTATTTTGAACTATTCTCTATAACAAATATTAGCCAGCAGAACTTGTTGAAGACATTGGTTATTTAGTACATTAAAACAGGATGGAGGAAGAACAAGTAAGTTTCTATTTTCCACAATACAAGGGTCATGAGAGAGAAGAAGCCTATTCATCAACTGTTCTCCAATAGGCTGAACAACAACCCCTTAGCAATGCAGAGCAGGTGAGTGGAGTCAGATGGCTGTGACCTGGAGGTCAGGACCTGGGTTCTAGGTGAAATTCTACTTACTTAATGTGACCCAAAACCCATCATGTAACCTTCTCAGGTCTATATCCTTCATCTATAAAACTAAAGGAGAGGAAAAGTGCTTCTCAACTGTTTAAAGATAATGAATTTCTTCATCTAAAAACTTGTTTGTCATCCCAGAGTATAAAATCACTGAAGGTAAAGGTGAGTTACTCTGGATGAAACAGCCAGGGATACACTTACTTTTTTTTTTTTTTTTTTTTGCCAACGCAGCCCTTATCTGGATTCTGAGAAAACCCTAAAATTGTGTAGAACAAAGTTTTAAAAATAAATTGGCTTAGGTGATCTAGTTATTTAGATCTGCCTATTGTTATCTGCCTAAATAAGACAGACATCATCTAGCAAAATATTTGTATTGTATATTTGAGAAACCGAAGAGCACTGAATTTGAGGATTTGAGCAGCTTCCCAAATGCCAGTCAGTAACTTAGGGTAGCAGGGTCTTCATCCAGGAATCTATTCAAGATCCTTGAGCCAAATTAAGCCAATACTTTTGGAGTGACTAGCCCTCTACATAGTGGGTACTGAGTTAAAGTGCTTTGTTGAATCAAAGAAAATGGTCGTGTTCAAATAGAGTGCTACTGAAGCTTAATCATCAATTACATTTTTGTAATACTAAAGAATCAGGTAAGATTTCCTGACCTGCTTGGAGAGACCACTATCACCCTCTTCTCATTCAAGCTAACCCCTCCCCTACAGTTCAACCTGTGGCTATGATTTTTTCTTTTCTTTTTAAAATTTATTTCAAAATATTAAAGGGATACAAACATTTTTGGTGACATGGATCACTTGTGTAATGCTTGTGTCTTGGCTATGGGTGTGCCCTTCACCCAAACAGTGTTCATTGTATCCATTAGGTAAATTGTCACCACCACCCCATTCCCCGCTTCTTGATTTCCATTGAGTTTTACTTCCTTCTGTGAACATGTGTGCTCATCAGTTGATTCCAGTTCAACATGGAGTACAAGTGATGCTTGTTTTTCCATTCTTGAGATATTTCACTTAGGAGAATGGTCTCCAGTTCCATCCAAATTGTTACAAAATACATCAATTCATCCTTTTTTATGGCTGAGTGTACCACACGGTATACATATACCACATTTTATCAATCTACTGATGAATTGATGGGCACTTGGGTTGATTTCACATCTTTGTGATTGTGTATTGTGCTATAATAAATATTTGAGTACAGGTGTTTTATTATTTTGGTTTTGGGGTGGTGGTAGTGCTGTGATTGCCCTTGGGGTCTTATTCATCAATTCTTTTCCTAGACCTATATCTAGAAGAGCTTTTCCTACCTTTTCTTCTAGAATTCTTATGGTTTTATGCTTCACATTTAAGTCTTTTATCCATCGTTAATTGATATTTGTTAATTGGTGAGAGATAAGAGTCCTGTTCCATTCTTCTGCTCATGGCTATCCAAATTCCAGAACTGTTTATTGATTAGGGCTTCTTTTCCCCAGGGTACATTGTTGTCTGCTTTGTCAAAGATCAATTGCCTGTAGGTGACTGGTTTTATATCTGGGTTCTCTATTTTGTTCCCTTGGTCTATGTCTCTGTTTTTGTGCTAATACCTTGCTATTTTGGTGATTACAGACTTGCAGTATAGTTTGAATTCTGGTAATGTGATGTCTCCAGATTTGTTTTTTTTGCTTCAGATTTTTTTGGCTATTCAGGTTCTTTTCTGGTTCCAAACAAAGCATAGAATAATTTTTTCCTAGAACTGTGTTGGTGATGATGTTGGTATTTTCATGAGGATTGCATTGAATGTATAAACCATTTTGAGTAGTATGGACATTTTAACAATGTTGATTCTGCCGATCCATGAGCATATTTTTTTTATTTGTTTGTGCCCTCTGGGATTTTTTTCTTCAGTGTTTTGTAGTTCTTCTTGTAGTAATATTTTATCTTCTTGGTTGAATACATTCTTAGGTATTTTACTTTCTTTGTAGCTATTATAAATGTTATTGAGTCTTTGATATGACTCTGAATTTTGATTGTTATTGTTATATAGAAATGCTACTGATTTATGTATATTGGTTTTGTTTCTTGAAATTGTGCCAAATTTATTTATCAATTCTAGGAGTCTCTTGATGGAAACGTTAATGTTTTCTAGGTATAAGATCATATCATTAGTGAAAAATGATAATTGAATGTCCTATTGCCTGATTTGAACACCCTTTCTTTCTTTCTTTCTCTTGCCTAACTGCTGTGGCAGTGATTTCCAGTGCTAGGTTGAATGGAAGTGGTGACAGTGGGCACCTTTGTCTTATTCCAGTTCTGAGAGTGTTTTCAACATTTCTCCATCAGTGTAATGTTGCTATGAGCTTATCCTATATGGCTTTTATAATCTTAAGATATAGTCCTTCTGTGCCTACTTTCAAAGATATTTTTATCATAAAAGGGTGCTGAATTTTGTCGAATGCTTATTTTGCATCTTTGAGGTGATTATATGGTTTTTGTTTTTGCTTCTGTGTATGTGGTGAATCACATTTATTTATTTTCTTATATTAAACCATCCTTGTATCCCTGGCATACAGCCCACTTGGTCCTGTAAATTATTTTTTGACATATTACCAAATTTTGTTTATTAATATTTTATTTAGGATTTTCCCCTCTATGTTAATAAAGGAATTTTGTCTATAGTTTTCTTTTTTTTGTTGTGTCTTTTCCTTGCTTTGATGTCAAGGTGATATTGGCTTTATGGAATGAGTTGGGGAGAAAGTTCTTCCTCCTTTTTATATTATGGAATAATTTTTATTGTTTGGATACCAGCTTGCCTTTATAGGTCTGTTAGAATTTGGCTATGAGGCTCGGCACCTGTGGCTCAATTGGCTAAGGTGCCAGCCACATACACTTGAGCTGGCAGGTTCGAATCCAGCCTGGGCCTGCCAAACAACAATGACAGCTGCAACCAAAAAATAGCCTGGTGTTGTGGAGGGTGCCTGTAGTCACAGCTACTTGGGAGGCAGAAGCAGGAGAATCACTTGAGCCCAGGAGTTGGAGGTTGCTGTGAGCTGTGATGCCACAGTACTCTACCTAGTTTGACAGCTTGAGTCTCTATCTAAAAAAAAAAAAAAAAAATTGGCTGTGAATCCATCTAATCTGGGGCTTTCTTTTGGAAGATTTTTCTATTAGTGCTTCAATCTCACTGCTCACTATTGGTCTGTTCAGGAGTTCTAGTTTTTCCTGATTCAATACTGGGAGGCTGTGTATTTCCAGGAATTTGTCTATTTCCTCTACATTTTCTAGTTTATGTGCATAGAGATTTTCAGAGATGATGTTTTGTATTTCTGTAATATCAGTTGTAATGTCTCTTTTTTCATTTCTGAGCTTATCTGGGTCCTTTCCCTTCTATTCCTGGTTAATCTAGCAAGCAGTCTGTCCATTTTTTTTAATCATTTTATAGCACCAATTTTTGTTTCATTGATCTTCTGTATTTTTTTGGTTATTGTTGTTTTCTATTTTCTTTTCTTTCTTTTTTTTTTTTTTTTTTTGCAGTTTTTGGCCAGGGCTGGGCTTGAACCCACCATCTCCGGCATATGGGGCCGCTGGCGCCCTACTCCTTTGAGCCACAGGTGCCATCCTGTTTCTTTTTTTAATTCTGCTCTGACCTTGGTTATTTCTTTTCTTCTACTGGCTTTGAGATAAGTTTGTTCTTCCTTTTCTATTTCCTTGAGATATGATATTAAGTTGTAAGTTTGTGATCTTCCTGTCTCTTTGTAATAGATATTTAAGGCTATGAATTTTCTCCACAGGATTGATTTTGCTGGGTCCCATAGATTTTGATAGCTGGTTTCCTCTTTGTTACTCAGTTAAAATGGTCTTTTTATTTCTATCTTAATTTCATTCTTGTCCCAATAATCATTCAGAAGTATGTCATTTAATTTTCATAACTTTGTGTATGTTTGAGTGTTTCTCTTATAATTTATTTCTAATTTTATTCCACTGTGGTAAGAGAAGTTATATCATATGATTTCTACTTTTGAATTTGTTTAAATTTGTTTTGTGGTCTAGGATGTAGTCAATCTTGGAGAATTCCCCATGTGCTGCTGAAAAAAATGTATATTCACTAGTTTGGGGGTAGAAAGTTCTGTAAATATCTGTTAGGTCCATGGTTTAGATCAGTGTTTCTTATTTTCTGCTTTGATGATTTCTCCAGCTCTGACAGTGGGATGTTGAAGTCCTTGGGAATAATAGCAGTGCTATTTATTGTTTTGCTTAGATCTAGTGAAATTGCTTTATGTACCTGGGAGCTGCTGTGTTAGGTGCATATATTAATACTTTTAGAAGTGTTATGTCTTTTTGTTGAATTGCGCCCTTTATTATTATATAATGACCCTTTTTGTCTTTCTTTACCTTTGTTGGTTTAAAGTCAATTTTATCTGACATGAGAATGGTTACGCCTGCTATGTTTTAGTTTCCATTTGTGTGGAATATTTTTCCTCCATCCTTTCCTGTGTAGTGTGTAGGCATTCTTGTGGAATAGGTGTATTTCCTGGAGATAGCAGATACTTTACTTGGTTTGGGGGTTTTTATTCCCCCACCCATTCAGCTAGCCTATGGCTTTTGAGTGGAACATTTAAACTATTAACATTCAGAAATAGAAGAGACATGTGGGATGCTTTTCTGCCCAACATGTTGGGTCATACCTTGTTGCTTTATTTTCACTCTGTGCAAGTGTTTTATAAGAGTTTTGACCTTTTGCCTTTGCAGGTGATTTTACAAGGGTGGTTATCTATTGTGTTAATTTGAGTATAATGCAGTTCTGAGTATTTCCTGAAGAGCAGGTCTGATCATGAAAAATTCCCTTGGTGTTTGTTTGTCTCAAAAATGCTTGATTTCTTCACTGAACATGAAACTCAGTTTTTCTAGGATAAAAGGCATTCCATTGAAACAGATTAAAGATGGGGACCCACTCCCTCTGGCTTATGCGTTTTCCACTGAGCAGTCTTCTGCTAGCCTGATGGGTTTTCCTTTGTAGGTCAGTTGTTGTTTATGTCTAGCTGCTTGTAGAATCTTCTCCTTCATTTTGACTTTGGCCAAGTTGATTACTATGTGTCTTGGAGATGTCTTGTTTGCTATGACTCTTCCTGGATTTTGATGACTAGCTTGTATCTGGATGTCTGGATCTCTGGCAATATTAGGGAAGTTTTCCTTAATAATTGCCTTGAACAAATTTTCCATGTTTTTAGCCTTTTCTTCTTGTCCCTCAGTGATGCGTATAATTCATATGTAAATTCACTTCACATAATCCATATCTAAGTTACCATTCCACCTTTTTTGTTGTCTTCTCTGCCTCTTTAAATGGCCAGGTTAGCGCAAGAACCTTGTCTTCAAGTTCTGAGATTCTTTCTTCTCCTTGGTTTAGTCTGTTGCTGACGGTTTCTTCTGTGTTTTGAAGTTCCTAAATGATTCTTTAATTTATGTAGATTATATTGTATAATTCCTTATATTTTTTAGCTCTTTAGTGACTTTTCATTCATTTCCTGAAATGTTTTTTTGGCTTGTTTTTTCTTCGTTTTCAACTTTCTGTTCAATTTTGTTCATCTTCTTTTCCATCCATATTCTGATTTTCACTTTTGTTATTTCAGCAATTTCCTTGCAATCAAGTTTGCTACTGTAGGTCCACTTCAGCTCTTGGGAATGCCAAGCTATTTTGTTTTTTTTGATTGCTGCCAGTATTCTTTTTCTGGTTTCTTCTCATCTGGATTTATAGAGCTGAGAGGCACCTGTTTACAGGGTGCCTATTTCCCTTTTCTGGGAGCTTTCTGTTGATCTAATGAAAGAGGACAATCCTAGATGAAACTCTTGCAACCTCCAAAGGAATGTTGGTTCATCGGGGCAAGAATGGGTTCACTGAGATCCTGTAGAATATCTGTTCTGTTTGACCCTTTTCCCAGTTCAAACCAGTGTTGGATGGTCTTTCTGTGGGGTGGAGGGTTGTTCCCCAGATCACTGGTCATTTGAGTTGGGGACTGGATGAAACCTTCTTCACCAGGGCTGTTGTGTGGGATTGCTCTGGCTGGGGCCACCCAGTGGAAATGACACTGGCAGCTGGGGTTTCAACTCAACTAAGTGAATTAGGGAGTCATTATGGATGACTGGGTTGTAGGCATTTGCATGAACCAGGTCCAGGAGTAATAACTACTCAGGGCTGAGGGTTGGGGGTGAATTCTGGCTGAAGTGTTGGCCCTCAAGGTGGTTTTACTGGCCCAGATGCAGTGGTAGACACTCAGGGGTAGTGTGTTAGGGCCTGGAATCTTGGGATTGATGTTGCAGCTCTAGAAGTCCCTGGAGCTACAGGGCTAGATCCACAGGTTCAGGCACAGTTAGCGCTTCAGAGCTAACCCTGCATATTACAGGAGCTGACCTGAACATACAGAGGGTTATTCTGTGAGCATGGAGATTGCTGATGCCACCACGGAGTTGTATAGGTGGGGCCGCATCTCAGCAGTCCAGGGACCACATAGGCAGGCTAGAGCTGCTGGTTGGCCAAGGTTCTCCCTCTACACCAAGGAGATGCTAAGGCACTTGCCCAAGGCTTCCCAGGTTTTGCCTGTGGCATCTGAGGCTCCTCTTCTGCTCAGATCCCTTGCAGGGGAGGAGGCATGCTCAGCCCCCAGTCTCAGGGCAAAATGCAGATTCTCCCTTTGGTCTGCTCTCTTCCCCCCAGCCCAGTGGGTGTGATGCAAAGACTACTGAGTCCTGAGCTGGCTGGTTCTTTGCACCACAATGATTAAGACTGTGTCATCTGGAAACCCAGGACATATAGCCACCAGATCTCTGCTGCATCTGCTCTTTGGTGCAATGTTTCTGCACCAACCCAGACCAGCTACCCAATCAGCCCCGAGTGTCTCCCCACTTCCCATGAGTGTTAATTGGGTTGGGACCCCCAACCCTAGTTAATGTCTGAGTTGGTGGGTGGTGTTTATGAGTAAGAATCAGGCAAACCCTATTTGACTGAGTCAATAGATGCTGTAATGAGCTATAGAGTTGTTTTTCCATCAGTGATTGATGTTTGCAGGGAAGAGCAAACAGCTAAGATCCTCTCACAGCACACCAGTGTGCTACAGCGCAGGGGTTGACAATCACTGAACCTTGGAGATGTTCTCTTGTGCCTGACAGGCTTTACCTCCTTAGGAGAAGCACTTGAATTCCCCAAGCAGTGGGAAGATCCCTGTAGCTCCCAAGGGATTACGTGTTCTCCACTATAGCAAAGGGGTGAGTGGAGGAGCAGGTCTGGTGGGTTTGGTTGGGTGAACCTGGAAAGTCTCTGCAGGGCTCAAAGGTCACATCCCAGGCCCTGGGGAAACCTGCAGGGAGAGGGGCCAAAGCAGCCTCCCTGAAATGGAAAGCCTGCTTGTGAGGAGAGGCTGTCTGTAACTCCCTGACTGGCTCTCTGAGCCAACTCTGCCCCTTTCTCACAACTCCTACCCACAGTCACCCTGCAGTGTCTGCAAACAACACCAGACACATTATGTTAGGACACAATGTCGTGGCAGGCTGGGAACTTCCTGCTGTGGGACCTGCCCATGTCCAGCAGTGTGACGTTCCTGTGGGTGAATGGGCTCTACCAGACTGCCATGGCTGGGATCCCCACTGTGTTCTCTCATCAGTTCTGCCTGTGTGGCTCTCTCACCGCCAAAGTCCAGCTCTCAAATCCCTCCCTTGTGCTCCCTAGCAATCCACTCAAGTCCAGGGGCCACAGGGTCTGCCTGTGTGTCTGACCCACAATCATTCCATCCCTGGGAGGGCTGGCAGGCAGGGAAGTCCCAGCTCAGGTGACTCTGGGTCCACTGCAGGTCCTCACAGGGGAAGGTGTGTGTCCCACTCTCCATGGAACCTTCAGACTGGAGCAGCTGACGAGAGGCGGCTGGGCTGCTTCTGAAAGTCCCAGTCTGACCTCTTGGTCCTTCCTGGTGCTCGGCGGCTTCCTGGGCCAGATCCTCACTGATATATTTTCTTCTTCCTTTTCCTGATCTGCTTCCTAATTGTTCTCTGCGAGGACCGTGCAGGTTCTAACACTTCTTCCCCTGAACTATAGCTGAGCTGTGCCTGTTTCTCCCTCTTCTTGTTCTGAAACCCTTCCTTCCTCCAGGACCCTCTTGGCAAGCAATGTGTCTAGTCAGCCATCTTGCCCTCCCTGTAAGAGAATTCTTTCTTTTCTTTTTTTAAAAACCATAATGATTACTGGTGAGTAATTATGAGAGCTAAGTTTTCAGAACTCAAGTCATGATGTTGGCTGATTTTAAACAAAAGGAGTTAAAAAAAAAAATAAAGAAAAAAATGAAGAAAGGAAGAAAAGAAGTCAGATAGGGAAGAAGGAAGAAAGACAGAAGGAAAGAAGAGAGGGAGAGAGAAAGTTGTATCACTACAATGTCATCAGTGTTCTGAAGCAACTTTTATTCTGCAAAGTTAATTCATCTTCCAATTTAGAATAATTAGTGTCCATAATATACTTCATCAAAAGAAGGCAATGTGGAGCTATAAAAATCAATTATAAAATGCTTTCACCTATACACACAATACCCCCAAAGGTGGATTCTTTTTTTCCATTACTTATACATATGTCCTATGGAATTTTACAATCATGAGGAAAGTTACTAATAGAGTTATTTAGATTCTCAATATGAGAAAATTTATTCTAGAGTCACTCCATTTATATATCTTTATTTTAATGAAAACCATTTTTCTTTATTATTGTCTAGGAGCCACTTAATTGTAAGATATCTGCGTGATTTGAGTACTACACAGATCAATCTATACAAATAACCTTTCACAGGAAACAAAAGTTCAGCTCATGTTTCATTAGAAAGAATCAGATCCTTAATTTTGAGTTTCAGTATAACATGACTAACATTGTCATTTGCTAGCCAGTGACATAATATACACGTGGCTGTCATATCTTTCCTTGGCAAACGTTTCCCCTGAACCAAAAGGAATCCATCAAATGCAAAGAAATTCACCAAACACAAAAAGTCTGCTTAAATAACACTGTGAGTTCCAATTTTCTTAGTAGGAACTGACATTCCCATGTTAATCTTATTTGAACAAAGAATGTTTAATATGCACCATCAAGGAAAAGGCATAGCCCTCACTCGCCTCCAACAACCTGCCCCGCTGCGCACACGCCCCACCGCCGCCCCGCAGAAATGCTTCAATTACCCACAGTTCTTCGCCAGATAAGACCAGTGTCCAGGGCACTGGCTCCCCATCTCACTCGGGCTTATGCCAAAGATGTAAAATTTGGTGCAGATGCCCGAGCCTTAATGCTTCAAGGTGTAGACCTTTTAGCCGATGCTGTAGCCGTTACAATGGGGCCAAAGGGAAGAACAGTGATTATTGAACAGAGTTGGGGAAGTCCCAAAGTAACAAAAGATGGTGTGACTGTTGCAAAGTCAATTGACTTAAAGGATAAATATAAAAATATTGGAGCTAAACTTGTTCAA